>JAJGOT010000205.1:455000-735000 GCA_022457155.1 Cladopsammia gracilis | reverse complement strand
AGGGGCTGGGCAAGCTCAGAAGGAACCAACTTAAGCTACATATCGATGAGAGTGTGCGACCGGTGGCACAGCCTTTACGCAGAATTTCCTTTTAGTAGAAGGGAAAAAGTCACAGAGAAACTGGAAGAGTTATTGAAACTTGATGTTATCGAAAAAGTTGAGGGACCAACAAGCTGGGTCAATCCCTTAGTAGTGGTCGAGAAACCCAATGGGGACATGAGAATATGCCTAGATATGAGCCAGGCAAACCAAGCCATCGTGTGAGAGGAACACCCAGTTCCCACTGTCGAGGAGACACTTCAAGAAGTCTCAAATGCTAAGGTTTTCTCTAAATTGGATCTAAACATGACTTTCCATCAAATCGAATTACACCCCGACTCTAGGGACATAACAACTTTCGCTGCCCCTAACGGCCTGTACAGGTACAAGCGCCTGCTTTTCGGTGTAAACATGGCTACGGAAAAGTTTCAGCAGATTGTTTGGCAGATCATCAAAGACTGCCCAGGGACATACAACCTCCATGATGACCTACGAGTCGTTGGCGCAGATGACAAAGAGCATGACGAAAACTTGGAGAGAGTCATGCGCAAACTGGTGAAAAACGGGCTTACACTGAACTATGACAAAAGTGAAATTGAAGTCAGCAGCATGGTCTGCATGGGTGATGTACTGTCTGGGTAAGGACTGAAAGTTTTCAGTGAGCGAGTAAAAGCCATTGTCGAGGCGCCAGCTCCTCAGAATCAGTCAGAAGTAAGAAGTTTCCTTGGATCAGTACAATTTTGTGCGAAATTCATTCCCAACTTTGCAATAATATCGAGTCCACTTTGGGACCTCACCAGCAAAGACACAAAGTGGAAGTGGGGACCAAAAGAGGAGAAATCATTTCGAGAAGTCAAAGACCGGTTGACTCGTGTACCAGTGATGGCATACTTCAGGCAAGGTGCAGAGACCCGGCTGACGACAGACGCCTCACCCGTTGGAGTTGGAGCCATTCTGAAACAAAAGCAAGAAGACGGGAGCTACAGACCAATATATTATGCGAGCAGAAAACTAAGTAAAGTTGAAACAAGGTACTCCCAATTTGAAAGAGAAGCTTTAACAGTTAGGTGGGCTTGTGAAAAGTTTTACCTCTACCTCTATGGAGTTAGCTTCGAGATCTGCACTGACCACAAGCCCCTAGTCATAGTGCTGGGAGCAAAGTCAAAGCCCCCATCCGCACGTATAGAAAGGTGGCTCCTGTACCTGCAGCAATTCCAGTACAAGTTGACACACATACGGGGAAAAGACAATGCTGCAGACGTTCTCAGCCGCCTCCCGGTTGGTGCGACCCAAGATCATGAAATACAAGCTACAAAAGAGTTTGCCTACAGCATAGCGAGTCAAGCCGTACCAGCTGCTCTAGTACCAAAGCAAGTAGAAATTGCCTCAGAAAATGACCCAACATTACGTTTGGTACGCCAGGCTGTCATGACAGATGATTGGAGCCAGTTACAAGGCACAAGTTACAAAGCGATAAAGGAAGAATTATGGGTGATAGGACAAGTGGTGATGAGAGGGAGTCGTATCGTTATCCCAGAGAGCCTTCAAAAGCGCACTATCATATTGGCTCACGAAGGACATCAGGGTATGGTCCGGACTTAAGCGAGGTTACGAGAGAAAGTATGGTGGCCACAAATGGACAAGTAAGTAGAACAAGCGGTACGAGCATGCTACCCCTGCCAGCTTGTAGGACCCAGATCTAAACCAGAACCCATGAGATCAACCAGACTGCCAGACACTCCGTGGCAAGACATCTCAATCGATCTTCTCGAGACATCAAGCGGAAGCCACCTTCTGGTAGTCGTAGACTATTATTCTCGCTCGATCGAAGCCATTCTTCTTAATAAGACGGATGCGTAACATTTGATTAAGTGCATGGAAGCCATTTTCAGAATGCATGGCTTACCAGAAACTGTCCGCAGTGACAACGGACCCCCTTTTGCATCCAAGGAATTTGAGGGGTTCCTAGACTACTTGGGAATACAACACAAGAAGGGTGTGCCCTACTCGCCCCAAAGCAACGGAGAGGTGGAGCGTGGCAACGAAACCTTACTAAAGATTGTGAGAATTGCGCGTCTCGAGGGCAGAGATTGGCGGAAAGCACTTGAGAACTTTTTATTCCAGTACAGAGTCACCTCTCATACTGTTACTGGGATCTCGCCTGCAGAACTGCTGATGGGGAGGAAGCTGCGCGACAAGCTCCCAAAAGTTCAAATCCCCAAAGACCGGTCCGCAGAAGCACAGTGGCAACACCTCTTGAGAGAGAGGGACGCTCGCGCGAAACTGAGACAGAAGGAGTATGCAGACAGGACGCGAGCTGCTCAGTTCAGCACCATCGGAGAGGATGATGGATGATCAAGTACTACTGAAGCAGGCCCGAGAGAACAAGCTGTCACCCAATTATGAGCCTGACCCATACAAAGTTGTCCACAGTTGTCCAAAGTTGTCCGTCCTTCTAGAAGATGCTAAAGGAAACAGTAAGATGCGGAACATAGCTCACATGAAGAAATTTGTAGAACCTGAAAGCGCTAAAAAGGGGGGACTTGTGCAACCAGCAGAGCAACCCCAGGAACCTGGCGGGGAGTCGAGCATAATCCAACTACAACCGCGAGCCAACCAGCACCAGAGGTGCAGGAATCTTCACCTAACCCTTTGCCAGGCAATTCAGTTGTTTCACGACCTGCGCGCTCCAGGCGACCGCCCGCCTGGATACAAGACTATGTATGTACTTAGTTGTAAAACATGCCAAGAGATATTAACAGATCAGAGAGACGTTTTCATTTGCTAAGAACCTTTATTGGCTACATGTGTTTTAGATTTACCATGTTCATGTTTTAGTTTTTTAGTGCTAACATTTGTAATAACTTAGGGGGAGATGTAGTGTATTTATCTTAACCGGAACCGGAACTCTGTTGTTCCCGCGTTTATTGTCATGTGACTCACTAAATATTATGGTATGTAATTGGACGAGGAGCAGGTGGTCACCACAGGGATAAGCAAACTCAGACGTTCTGATGGGCTTCTCTCAAGAGGCTGAACACAATCCATCACATTTTCAAGTCTAAGCAGCAGCTTGTCATAAAATGTAGATCTGCGGCTTATGAAAGATCTAGGAATGTTACTTTCTGCTTTTTCTGCCAGTGCCACATATCTATTCCAAGCATCGTTTAATTTGATTACATAGCCTTTGTCAGCAGCATATTCCAACTCTTCACACAACCAAATAATCGCTAGATCACTCTCCTTCGTTTCAAGTTTCGCTTTTTCTGAAGATCTTTTGAATGCACTCAGGCATGGCAAATGATATTTTGCTTCTGCAACAATTAAATCACACACACCAGCCAAACGAACTCGAACTTTGTAGTTGAACTGCGCAGCTTCAACAATTTGCTTACTCATTTTAAATGTCATTACAGCTGACAATCGTTCTTTTGGGTTTTCTTTTTGACAGAAGATGCAATTGTTCCAGTTGACTTGTTCTACATGACTGCGTGTTTTACGAGGACTGTTTAAAGCTGTTGTTGCATGTCGAAGTTCTTCACTTGTAACTTCCTTTTGTTTCAAACGTAGGATTTTCTCTTTACTTGTGTACTGTGCATAACAGTTACCATGCCATACAATCGAAACGTCGTCATTTATTCCTAATAAATCTTCTATACGATCGATAACCCCTCTGTTTGCTACGTCCCTGTACTTTCTTCGTTTACTCGTAGCTTCCTAAACAACATTTTTTGCTGTAACTTGTAGCTTCTCTTACATCGTCCTTTCGCTTATTACGCTTCTGACAAAAGATAGACAGCTTTAAGTCAACTTCCAAGGCTCTTTTCAAGGTCACAACTGGATCCATAACAACATTTCACGACTATGAAACAGCTGCACATGGCCGTTGCTTGCCTGCTTAGCCACTGGACTGGACTCTGAGTCTGGGAGCGAAATTAGGGAAGCGCTGTCGGAAACGTGTTTCTGTTGTCACACTGACAGCGAAACAATCAACTTTATAAAAGAAACTCCACTTTGAGCTACAATAACAGTACAGATGAAACGGTTTTGTTTTAATTCGACTAATTTAAATTAACATGCTCCTCTTTGTGAAAGAATAGTGTGATATCATAAACGACGTCATATGTTGCCCCACGCGACAACCACATGCTTATTTTACCGATTTACGCAGAAAGAAACACATTGTTAGTGAATGGTCATTACAAGATCCAAATTTGAGAAAAATAGCTTAATATTTCCCTCTTTTCTACGTACTTATCATTGCAATGACGTCATTTGTGATGCTTTTTTGTGACGTCATTTTCAGTCTGAAGATAGCGAATTGAACGCTGGTAACAAGCATTTTCGTTTTCAGCACATAAAATTACTTCTGAAAACTCCAGTTACCAACTTTTACTAAAAAATGCTTCTTGATTTATCTGAGAATGACTTTATCCAAATACCGACTAGTCTATCCCTCAAATCTATATTTAAACTTTGAGCAAGTTTGATGACGACTTCTTTTAGGTGTTCGTCGTCTTCTTCAGGAACTCCACATATTTCTAAATTAAACTTTCTAGTGTATTGCTCAAGGTCATCCAGTTTAGTTTCGAGATACGCAACTTGTTCATCATTTTTCTGCATGCAGTTTAGTAACCATCTCTTCCTTTAATTCACAGGTTGCAGTTTCCCTTTGTTTCTTAGCTTTAGCAGCGTTATCATCAATTTGCTTCTTTATGTCCAGGTTCTTCTTTTCCAAGACCTTCACTTTCGATTTTAGGTCACCATTGCTCTTGGTCAGTTCATCTATCTTGGCTTGCGAGAATTCGAGAAACTTTTTAAGCTCACTATAATTTCCCTGAAGATCCTATTTTTTCTAAGGTATTTTTTTAAAGAAAAAGCCTGTAGCTTATGCCTCGTACTGCGGTATCTCACACTCTGAATCTTAAGGTTTTGCATTCTCGTGCCTAGATCAGAGCCACGATCCTTTTGGCCAGCGCCACGGATCACCTTGGCCAGTTCCAATTTGAAAGTCGTTCTGCGCAGACTCAGAGTTTATTCCGCTCAAATCTGATTGGCTGACAAGCGAAAATGAGAACTCTGCGCATGCTCAACAAATCGAAACCGACCAGAGACCTTGATCTGTGACGCTGACCAAAAGGATCGTGGCTCTGATCTAGGCACGAGAATGGAGGTTTTGGATTCTGTGTTAAAAACTATTATTCTTCAAGAAGGAAGTTCCAATCAAGTTGGAATTGACAATCTGTGTTTCGTATGTTTTTTTACCATGTACAGTAGACTCCTGCTGCTACGCCGCAAAATGTAATAAAATTTACGCAAAATGTAATAACTTCTAGACGCAAAATGTAATAACTTTTCCAATGCAAAATGTAATAACTCTCAAATATGAGATTTAGGCAAAGTATGTAGGCGTTTACAACTTCCTTGTATTATTCTAGCAGAACAGGGTTTATTGAAAGAGCCGGCATAATTTTGGATATATTTTCGAAACATTATGAAACCTCATGCTGTAATCTTGTCGCATCCAATTTCTGCAAATTGGCTCCTTGCGGTCGATAATGTTTCTAAAGAATCTGGAGACAGCCCTTAATGAGGTGCGCATATGATACAAACATGATGATAGATAGATTTACAGTCCAGAAGTCGAAAACCTAACAAAGTTTCAGACCAAAATATATTCTTCGTTCCCTTCGAGTTTACGCATAATTGTCTTCTTCGGAAAAAATGGCAATTTCTATACCATGTCTGAAATCAGTAGGCAAAACGTGCCTTTTTTAGACCAAAACGGTTTACAGCCATTTAGATGATAATGACGATGATGATGACGAAAAAGCGTTTGCTCTGTGGGCAGTGGGCAGGTCTGACGGACCTGCACGGGAGTAGTGAGACATTCCCGCACTCCACGAGTCTTAGGGTCGCACCTTCGACAAGTGCGAGCAACCCTTTAGTCGTCCTTCCAGGGTTACCGGATAGGAAGGCGGGGAGCTCACCCCGTAATAAAGCCCAATCGCACAGTGTGACCAGCGTGCTTAGGGGATGAATGGCAGGGGGTTATTCTGTCGCGAACACGGGCCGTGGCTTGGATGCCTTCCTATAGTCGAGCGCTGGGCTATAGGTGACCTTTACAGTATGCACTTATTTATGAACACAGCGCAGTGACAAATATGCAACGCTTGACCCTAAGCACTCCAATAGTGGTCAACGCCCAGTTCAGCGTGGTGCCGGGGGGGGGGGGGGGGCACACGCAGCCGCATGACTAAACTGGTAAGACTAGATCAAAGATCACTACACTTGGTGGCATGGAATATCAGGAGCCACAAACAAAGACAGCACGTTGTGAAACAACTACTGCAAACAAATAACATTGTCGCCCTGTAAGAGACTAAGATCAAGGAGAAGCCAAGCTATCATGGCCACAAAGTCTTCTTTGCACCATCTTTTGAAGGCGTTAATGCTAAACCAGGCATGTTAACAATTATAAAAAACACTATGGAATGCTGCCAAGTGAGTACGCCCCAAACCTACAATCGTGTGGAAACACTAGCAGTTGCCTTCTCCCACAGTGGCAAACAGCACATCATGGTAAACATCTATGTTCTTGAATTGGGGATTCTCTGAAAAGAGAAGAAGATTGGAAAGGGACACCTACACCCTCACACCGATACTCTCACTGGGTGAAAGAGTCATAATTACTGGAGACTATAATGCAAGATTCCCCTTCTGGTGTGACAGTGATTACAACAGCAAGTCTAGTATCCTAGACCAGCTAGACTGCTGTTTGCTCAACACTTATGGTCCTACCAGAATAGCAGAACTGGTGACTCTGACACCGGCATCGATATCACCATAGCCTCACCAGGACTGGTATCTGAAACCTCATTGACTGTACTCGAAGCTCCCATTACTAGAAAGTGATCGTCGACCCATACTCATCAAACTGCACAAACCTAGTCAAGCACAGAAGAGGTCTCCAGAAAAGTTCATTTATGCTATCAAGGGTGATTTTGTCTCCAAAGTATGGGCGTCCAAGCTACAAGTTAAACCTAACCAGCAGGAGAGCTCTCATCCATGGATGGAAGACTTGCAAGTAAGAGTGGCATGGGAGAGGAAACTCCGGGCGAGCAAGGAGTATGTTGGAGCGAAAAAACAGCGCAAACCACTGGATGTTATCGAAGAAAGGGACAGGCCTTCCACTTGATGACTACAACAGCACTGCAAACGAAGCTCGTCAGAAAAGTTTGAATGCCTTTTTGCGAAAACTGTGATCCGGTGGACCACTCTGTAGATAGCAAGTCCTGGAAACTGGCTAAAGTACTAAAGAAGATTGTATCACAAAGTGGCGCCCTTCACCTAGGAAGTTCTTGATGATAATGACAATTCTTTAAGAACAGACCAAGATAAGGGGAAAGATTTTCTGATAAGATATCAGGGTCAACTACAGGAAGGAGCTGAGGATCAGTTAAAGAGAAAATTGGATGTATTAAATTAGAGAATACCCAGGCGCAAAATCTGGGATTTGGAACCCAAGGTCACTGTAGCAGAAATAACTAACATCCTCAACAATATAGGCAAAGACATTACACCTGATCCCGATAAGGTGACCTATTCAAATCTCAAGTCTATCGCTGGGGATGTATAGCTGTTAAACGACCTCACAGACCTCATCAACAGCACTTTCAAAGAAGGTTTCATCCCTGTGGATTGGCGGGACTATAATCTCAGTGTCTTGCCAAAGCCAAATAAGGACTACTGGACCCTTAAAGGCTATCGCATAATAACCATGGCCAACACATTGTTCAAACTTTGTGAGAAGATAGCGGAAAAGAGAGTTACTGGCTACCCAAGGAAGTAGAAGGTACCAGACCTAAACGCTCATTAACCGTCAACGTCGAGGCACTCATTTACACCCTGCAGAAAGGCCCGCCAGGACAAGGAACATTTTGCTTTGGGCCTGGGATCTGAAAGACGCCTATAACTGTGTGCACATTCCCACTCTTGCTGATACAATGATAAAGTATGAGATCTCAGAAGTCATGGTCAGATGGATCCTCTCAATACTGGACAAGGCAAGGTTCCCCTCTGAGCTGTGTCGTGTTTAACATCTACACTGCCGATGCAATCGATTGGACGCGAAGCGATAACACAGATCCTTATTCATATGTCGACGACATTATCATTAGCTGTGCAAGCCACTCTCCTGTGGAGGCTGTAGCAAACCTCCAACAAGCAAGTCAGAAGCTGCAGGTTTGGACAGAAATTAAGTAATCACGTGAAAATCGAACCGGAAAAGGTATGCTGCACGCTGGTGTCACTAGGTCGGGTCAACCGTAACCTATTCACACTGACTTATGAAGGCCAACCGGTGAGGCAGGAAATGCAAGTCACATTCCTGGACGAGATGATTGATGCAGGCTCAGTATGATCAATCACATAAGCAGAAACATCAGAAAGGCCTAATCTGCCCTTGGGCTCATTAGATATGCTACAAGACAAAACATCAAACTCAGCAGCTGGGCCCAATTGGTTCGAGCAACGTTACAGTACTGAGCAGACAGCAATATGGACTGCATCTGTGTGCGCCAATTTCAGACACACAGTTTGCAAATATGGACCGAGTCCTATGCCAAGCACTTCGAGTTATATCTTGGCAACCGCTAAAACAGCTGGGAAGCCATCCTTCACTACAATGGGTTTTTAAACATGCAGCAAAATTGGAAACTCCAGGTGACTCAGGAATACTTCAGAGCACTGACAACAGAGAGTCACCCACTATACAATGAGCTTCAGAGCCGCAGGGATCCCGCATTCCGTGGACTAAAGCAGCAAAGGACTTACTGGAGGAAGTGGTACCAGTGAACAACATAAAAGCAGATCCCTGGGTAGCATATAATGGCAAGCCCTTACTGGTCGATTCAGTAGGTGACAGAACTTGGCGTGAACAGAACAAAGCTATTAATAACGCTGAAGTGCCCTAATTCCTAGAGTCCAAGTAGGCAAATATTATCAATATCTCAGCTTGGGGTGGTGCAGTGTGGCATATAGCAAGAGGATAACATTTCATTGGTGTGCAGGAAGGCAGGGCAGGACCAGCTCTTTCCGGGTGGAATCTGAGGCTTATGAAGATGCTCTAATTTGGATGAGAAACAACACCACAGAGGAAGACAGAGTCCGCAGACATCAAGTTTGGTCATGGCGCCAACCAAAGCACACGAGGCATAGCAACAAGGATCATAACTCAAACGCTACTGGGAGTATAATCTCCAAGAACACACTCAAGGAAGTGCTCAGAGTGGGATGGTCATGGAACCTTTCCCAACGACGACATATTCCGCTTTCACAGAGTTTCCACCATTATATACAATTAACCAATTAATGTAGATTTACAGCCCAGAAGTCGAAAACCTAACCGTATGTTTAAGACCAAAATATATTCTTCGTACCCTTCTAGTTCACGTATAATTGTCTTCTTCGGGCAAAAACGGCAATTTCTGTACCATGTCTGAAATCAGAAGGCAAATCATGCCTTTTTTAGACCAAAACGGTTTACATCCCGTTAGATGATAATGACAATGATGATGACGAGAAAGCGTTTGCTCCATATTCCGCTTTCACAGCACAGAGTTTCCAAACGGTTTAAATGTTGACCTTATTACAGGCCCAAAATTATTTATAAAATAAAATAAAACACACCTTTTGGTGTAGTATGTATCACTCTTCGAGTCTATGAGTTGATATAAACACTATTTTGGTGTAAATGTACACCTTAAGAACTTAAATTACGTAAAGCCTACGTTACCTTCTGCCACCGATTGAACAACATTGAATGTACATGTCAATATCATATTTGAGAGCACTTGTTGAGAGTTATTACATTTGCGTTATTACATTAGCGTTGTAAAAGTTATTAATTTTCCGTCAAGAAGTTATCACATTTCGCTTTGACTGCTTTATTACATTTTGCGTCAATTTTGTTACATTTTACATTAGTAAAATTTATTTCTGTGAAATACTGAATGAGAATTATACTGGGACCGCCTGAAGAAACAATTTAGATATATTAACAGACGAAGTGAAAAATCTATGAGTTTTCCTCCCCTCGCCCTACCCTGCATTTGGGTGTAGCTTCTACTGACTACTCTATTGTATATATCTGAATGAGCATCATGGAACCACGAGGTTCTTGGTATCGGGGCCTTATGAGTAGATCCAGGCCCCCTTTCTTTTTCATGAGCATCATGGAACCACGAGGTTCTTGGTATCGGGGCCTTATGAGTAGATCCAGGCCCCCTTTCTTTTTCATGAGCATCATGGAACCACGAGGTTCTTGGTATCGGGGCGTTATGAGTAGATCCAGGCTCCCCTTTCTTTTTCATAAGGGAATACCTTAATAGTGGTTTGAAGCACAAATCGGGAATTCCTACCATTTGTTATCTCAATATTTCTCTCGTCGTCTCTTAATATAATTTGAATTATTTCTTTTTCTTTTTCTTCTGATTGGTAGCCAGTTCCAGGCGTTAACATTGTGGGCCTGGGGAGCAGCTAAAAGCCGGCGTGCGAACGAGCGGGAAAAACGAGGGAAGACTGGGAGAGCGGACACTGGCGATATTTTTCCTTTTGCACACCACCTATCCTTTACTCCCCACTATCTGAACGCTTGGAACAGGTTATTTGATTGATTGAGAAAGTGGCGCGAGCCAATCACAAATTGTAGCTGAATGGGAAACCTAAGCGATTGCAAAATTACTTTCGATACTCAATTTAAAACCGCTGTAATGAGCTTTGAGATAGAGGACCGAATTGAGGGTGAGGTGAGATCCGAGTTGAGTTCGAGTTGATTTAGATTTATGCTCCTGCCTTCACCCTAAATACTAGGCTAGTGCCTAGTTTAAAAAAACTAACATCGGTGCTTAGCCCGGAATGCAATTTTCTATCTTTAATTTATCTCGTGGTCTTGTCTGCTTATTGTTTCACTGTGTGAAATAGCTAGGGAAATGGTCAACTTGGTGGCATTCATCAAATGCTGTTAAACCCATTGACACCAAATCCGCCTGTGAGGGAGGGGCCACAGTCCTTGTACCATTTATGACGTCATCACACCAAAATATGTTTTTTGATAACCAACTTATGCAGGATAAAGAAATCTTACAAAGCGTACTCAAATGAAAGCGATCCCCTGAATTGAGCCAGAGATACATGCAAGAAACCCAATAAATTTGACTCAGTTTACGGTTACAAATTGTCACATTGGCTTTGTTGTAGCATCAATGCCGAATTCAACGGAAGTCGACGCCAACAAAAAAAAACTGTAAAATTCGGCTTGTGGTGAGGTTTCATAAATTAATATATATGCTTATCCTGTTTAAGACATTAGGCCATGAAAAGATACTCCATTAAGACAAAATTAATGAAAACCACATCCTATCGGGCCGCACGTCCCCGTTATTAACGTCAAATAAGAGAGTACCTCCTCGAGGTAACTTGCTTACCTGGTATAAAGCCAGCTTCCATAATATTCATGTGACTTTTTCGGCCCATCGCCTGAATATCCCGACACTTGCGGTTTCCATCTCAGATGTTCTCCTTGATAACAAATCTAAGAAACTATCAAACCAATCTCGCACTCACTAAACCGCAACGTGAGTTTCTGAGAAAGAGCTTACACACATAGGGCCATTTTATGGAACTCGCTACAGACATAGGAACGCCAAACTCGTTCCGACACTTAAACGTTTCCGTTTTCTCTGATTTGATTAATTTGATTAATTAGTATTTAGTAGTTCTTAGATGTAATGTATTTACAATTAGATTAGAAGGTTTAGCTAATATCAAGAGAAAATAAAATGTTCTCTTGCTAATACAGTTTATAGTTTAATGTAGTTTAGATAATATAGTTGTCTTCTTGTATCAGCGTTTTTAACGTAATCATTCACTCCCCTCATGAAAATAAGCGGTTGTTGTTGTGTTCTGTTGCTGGGGTCAGCAAAAGTCTAGTACACATGTTTATATCGGCTGGATATCGCAGGAAAGCTTAAAATAGTTGAAAACGGGATTTTCTTTACTTTAATCAGACCGGATGCTTTTTCAGTCTCGACTCTAATGCCACTGCAAAGATCCAATTAAGGTGATTCCTCAGAAATAAAAGTTGACAAACGATTTTTTTTAAACTTTCTATAATTGTTGCTTACCAAGCATTGTTTCGAAAAATTTAATAAAAGAAACACAGGTCGCTATATGTTCGTGAAAGAGATATGATGGACTGAAGTTACCTTATTACAATCCATGTAGTACTGCCTCTCTCGCGCGTGATTTACAAATTACGTACAAACAAACGCACCACACATTGTATCCATGGAGATTTCAGCATTGCAAGTGTCTCAACCAAAATTGTTGGACCTTGTCTGAACTGTTTGAGCACAAACGACACATAAAGCTTCGACTTTAAGTACCCCATGCAATTTACTAGAATTAAGTTCTAGCATTCCAAACACACCTCAATTTTCACACCTCAACACCGCACTAGGTCCGAGAATCTGCTTTCAGTGTCAAGAACTGTTAGCAAATTGAAAGGAAACCAGAAAAAAGTACTAATTAATTAATTACTAATGGGATTAAATCACCTTCTATGACCACAAGGATTAAATCTCCCCATGAAGCCGTACTTACAGTAAAAGCTTTATGTTTTCTTTCATGAGTGACATACCTGCAACGATGTTGAGCCCAACAAATTTGGCATTTGCGAGCATTTGCCGGGCCTTTTCAAGAGGGTACTCCATTTACCTTTCGTGTAACACGCTTTTAGAACGAGGAATATACATATACTCCATTTACCTTTCGTGTAACACGCTTTTAGAACGAGGAATACACATATACTCCATTGACCTTTCGTGTAACACGCTTTTAGAACGAGGAATATACATATACTCCATTTACCTTTCGTGTAACACGCTTTTAGAACGAGGAATATATATATATATTCCATTTACCTTTCGTGTAACACGCTTTTAGAACGAGTAATATACATATACACCTTTCGTCTAATACGCTTTTAGAACGAGGAATATACATATACTTCATTTACTTTTCGTGTAACACGCTTTTAGAACGAGGAATATACATATACTCCATTTACCTTTCGTGTAACACGCTTTTAGAACGAGGAATATACATATACTCCATTTACCTTTCGTGTAACACGCTTTTAGAACGAGGAATACACATATACTCCATTTACCTTTCGTGTAACACGCTTTTAGAACGAGGAATATACATATACTCCATTTACCTTTCGTGTAACACGCTTTTAGAACGAGGAATATATATATACTCCATTTACCTTTCGTGTAACACGCTTTTAGAACGAGTAATATACATATACACCTTTCGTCTAGTACGCTTTTAGAACGAGGAATATACATATACTTCATTTACTTTTCGTGTAACACGCTTTTAGAACGAGGAATATACATATACTCCATTTACCTTTCGTGTAACACGCTTTTACAACGAGTAATATGCATATACTCCATTTACCTTTCGTGTAACACGCTTTTAGAACGAGGGATATATATATATACTCCATTTACCTTTCGTGTAACACGCTTTTAGAACGAGTAATATACATATACACCTTTCGTCTAATACGCTTTTAGAACGAGGAATATACATATACTTCATTTACTTTTCGTGTAACACGCTTTTAGAACGAGGAATATACATATACTCCATTTACCTTTCGTGTAACACGCTTTTAGAACGAGGAATATACATATACTCCATTTACCTTTCGTGTAACACGCTTTTAGAACGAGGGATATACATATACTCCATTTACCTTTCGTGTAACACGCTTTTAGAACGAGGAATATACATATACTCCATTTACCTTTCGTGTAACACGCTTTTAGAACGAGGAATATACATATACGGCATTAATCTAACTCGCATCTCTTCTTAATGAGATGCATTTTTCGGATCGACAAGTCTGTCTTTCGGGTCGACAGTAGTTTTGTCGATCCGAACGACTCGTACGAGTCGACAACCTTCAAGAGGGCCTGTTAACCTCGTTCCCATGGTCTCTCATCTGGCATGCGTCTCTAATGAGATGCAATTTTCGGGTCGACAACCACAATTTACGGTTCGTCTCATTTTGTCGATCCGTACGGATCGAACTTTGATTTTTTCGGGTCGTATCAGGTCGACAGTATTGGACATGGATGCTTTTCAATGATGATTAAATCTAATAACACCTAACAACAAGCTCTAATTTTTGAACCTGACAAAATATTTTCTTCGAGAATAAAATTTGTCATATAAATATATAAAACTTCTGATTTGGATATTAGTCTGATACATGCAACCTCATTCTCAGGGCTTTTCCTGGGAACGAGGTTGTGATACATGGTTCAGGTATGGCATGGAAGTTGGGGAGCTGTCCCAGTGTGGACCGCAATCATCATCTGACGAATACTCCCGCACTGGCCTTATTCAGACTGTGGCTGCTTCAACAACACTGCAGTCGTCTTCTTCATCATATCTCTCATCACCATCATCATAATCCAGCATCATCATCATGGTCGTCGTCGTCATCGCCGTGGTAACTACTAGTTGCAGCGTTGCCTCCGATTCTTGTCTAGTATGCCTGAGAGGTAGTTCTTCGCGTCACTGCTTAGCCGAGGTGTACAATTTTGGCATAGCAATAATTCCACCCATTTCCTTTTTCTTTTGTTCAGTTTTAAAACAAGTTCGTTTTCTATGTGATTTTTACAGAGAGATTCTTCGTCTAAACCAGAGGCGATCTTTTTTAGAACCTCCGACTTCTTCTGAGAGGTATGCATGCATAGCCTTACGTTTTGCCGCACGGTGTTTATTCTGTTTTTTGGATCGCGATTTTTTCTTGAAGACTCCAAAATCAACCTGAAAGAGATTCGAGGCTTTCCTTCCAAGCTCTAAGTTAACTTTGATCTCGTGGTAGCCAGCTTGGTTTTAAACGACCTTAAACTGAAGCAGCTCAGAAATAACGTCCTCGTCAAACTTATGTGACGTTTTTCGGCCAGCTTTAATTTTTCGTTTGCAAGAATTGCTGATTGCAGATCACTCTTCACTTTGTGTTCAATTTCCTGCACAGATTTTTCCACATAATCGATTCGATTCAAGTTCATTTTTATAATGCTGGAATCATGGGGCTTAATGTGTGGTTCTCCCTCAGTAGGTAACCAGCTGTGGAAGGGTTTTTTGTGTTGTCCAGTTGCTGTGTTTTGCTCATCACCTTCTCGACTTCCTGGCGGACCGTGTACTGGCGCCTTGCCTCCTTGTGGCACTCTTCAGTAAATTCTTTTTTGATACAGCCAAGAAGGTAACATTTCAACAAAAACTGACTGATACACTTGTGCCAGGCTATGTGTACTTCTCCAAGATAAAGCATTTTTTTATGCACATTACATAATAGGTCATTTGCACGATGACGTCATATGACCGCTACAACTACCAGAATCCTTCAGTTTTTTGTTTTGTGGTGCAAATTAGGGCTATTGTTATTTAAACCGCACTGGGATTGCAAAATTTAAATAAGAAAGGAAAAACGAAATGAATTCTGGTAGTTGTAGTCAAATGACGCCATCGTGCAAATGGCCTATTGGAGAACTGGTCTTTGAATACAGGAAAGGCAGTTATGTGACTTAGCTCAGAAGATAAAATAACATCCCAATTTTAAAGAACACACACAAAATAACTGTAGACTCAAGGCTAGTTCTTTGCCTATTTTTTTCTTTCTTACAATATTCTGTTTCTCAGAAATTTATAGATGTCTACCTGTATTACTGAAGTTTTTCTTGAGTAAACCTCGCGTGCTTTTCCTTAAAGAGTATATGCATATTTGCATTCTTAGATGGTAAAGAGTGCGATTTCTGTCAGAAAACGTCAATACGAAAGCTAGGCCCTGTGAGGCGTCCCTATCCACACAGGAACAGGGAAGGATTCCATTACTGTCACGTGAACAACACTACAGCAAACGACAGAGCTGTGGATGATTTTCAACCAAGGACTCAGATCAGCTGCGGAAAATGTTTAATGAGGGTAACATGGATACCGACAAACATGCATTTAAATAAAATATATTATTATATCTTTTAATATCAAAAGCAATTATACTCTTTACAGAAACCTATGTAACAACTATGCATCCATTTCTACTAAATGAACCAAGTGCCATTCAGAGATTTAGCAAAGAATACATAGTAAATGACCATTTTGTCAAGAATTACGTCTGCCACCTTGGAGATCCGCAGCTCAATAAAAAGAAACGTGCGTGAAGAATCAAAGACAAGGATTCAAAGAAAAGAAAGAAGCAAAACATACGATGACTACGCGAGGATTGAATACTTATGTATAGGGAAGGGCGGCTTAGAAAGTTGAAAGTCTCCTCTCAATCTAGACAAACACGGTATCAGCTGTTCAAGGAGCACATTGAAACAAGACAAAGAAGACATTGTTGCTGTCCACATTGCAAGATCATTGGTTAACACAGATGTGATAGACAATGAAGAAGATGATGTCGAGGATGAAGAATCAGATGAAGAATACGGAGATGATGTAGTGCTGGAGGAAATTGGCGACGAGGACCGGCTTGATGCATGAGGATGAAGCAATAGATGTTGAAGAACAAAGTGAATAGATGAAGATGACAGCGAGGGTGACGGCGACAGCGACGATGACGACAATAGCGACCTTTAGATTTAACTACGAGTACGAAATCGCGTACGAGTACGACTTTGGAATTTCGAGATAATTGTATCCCCCGAACTAACACATGAACAAACGTTAGGGATAAGATTGGTGTGATAAGAAATTATATGAGGCACACGAATTTGGTTTGAAAACTCGTACTCGTACTCAATCTCGTACTCGTGGTCCAATCTAAAGGTCGCTAATGATTGTAACGACAACGACGATTATGATAAGGACGATGACGTTGACGACGACGACGACGATGATAATGGTGACAGCAAAGGAGTACAAATCAGTGACATCCTGTGCACTACCAAATCTGGTAGAACATGCAGGACATGGAAAGGACGATATCTCTATTTTTGATTCCATTAAAGTTTGACCTTTGTCTAAAGGAAACGCTGGACCTTTTTTGTAAACCGCTGTTGTACTATTTTGTCGTTGGGGAGCCGGGTCACTTTTCTTTTATTCGAGTTAGGGGAGGGTCAGATATTTTTAAAACCTTTATGAAGGAGGACCACAACTTCTTGGCCGAACTTATTCTCAGTTAAGTGCTCCTCCCCCCCCCCCCCCACTTAATGATGACCGGTTCTTAAGAAGCTGACCACCAACAAATTGCAAAGTATGACGTTAGCATTGAAGCTTTCCGCCGGAATTTCTTTATCGCTTTATGGATAATTTCCACTTAGTTGAACTGACAATTTCTCTTTTTAGAAATCCCTTAAGTACTGACTTCCCCTACCACCTGTGTCAATAATATCATGTCCATTGCGACTAATTCAAGTGACCCACTCAATAAATCAATTTCCAAAGGAAGCCGAGAGTCAAGTCCGAAACTTGTGAAAATTCACCCCGTTTCCCTCTTTATATTTGCCACAGTAAATTGAAAACATAAGACCCCCCGAAAACAGGATCGGAGCATGGAAAGATACTGTTCTGTTTGGGTTAATTTGAATGGCTACATGCACATCAGGATTTTATCCATAGATTTACGAAAAAGGTACCATAACATTACATAACTCAAAACCCGCCGGGGAGAGGGGGGGGGGGGGGGGGGGGGAGGTTGAGACTCCCTAACATAAAGGTATGTGTGGCCCCGAAGTGTCTTTTTTAGCCGTTTTGGTCTAAAAATAGATTTCATCCATTAATGAAAGTCTAAAAGACCATGTAACAGGGGTGGGATACACACGGTGTACACCCCACCCACAATTGTGAGGAGTACCCCCACCCCCGGAGCGGGAAAGGGATCGGGAGGGTGGCCCATCTATCGGCCATCTTGGAGACTCTGTGTATTACTCAGTTGAACAATGCAAAACGATGCGCTGGCGAAAAAGATGAGAGTATCAGTGAGAGTTTTCAAGAGGTTGGTTTGCCTTTACTCAATAATGCACAGAATCCGGACGCGCACTTAAAAAACCCCACAACTATGAATTTATATTTCTATCTGACTTGACTGACTACCAATCCAATTTACACTTAATTAATTCTTATTCCTTAAAAAGCTGTTTCTTTTTCAGTCCATCGCATTAAAAAAAAAAAAAACGATGGAAAACTGAGACGGAACAGTTTGCGGTGCAGCTGTTTATCTTCCTTCTTCCAAAAAAATAAAAAACGCGGAGCATCCGTCCATGCTAATACGTGATAGACTCCGATCTTTATCATCGTAAACGGGTGTTTACGAGATCGTTTATCCAGGTATGAACTTTTAAAAACGCTTCTGCTTTCGATTTTGGCCTTGTCCACAGTAATATTAGGCTCCAGTAATGCGCTTGAAAGCGCAAAAATTACTATGCGGGCAAAGTATAAAACCATCGCAAAAGCCGATGAAAACAGCCACTTTCGAAAACGGTTCAAAAGTGGAGACTTTTGAATGCGCATCTTTTTTGAAAACGTGTCATTATACTGTGGACAGTTGAAAGCGGAGCTTTACGAAAACGCATTCGAGCTGAAATAAAGTTAATGTATGTATATGTATGTATGTAGGTATGGACGGGTGAAATCGGATATTTAAAACGCTTTAGTGTGGATCGGGCCTTAGTGTGTATCCATAACACCAAGAACGAACGGCCGCTTTCTCAAATGCATCGCTCCCAGATCATTTGTTTATACCGCTCTATTTATTGCCATCTGCTTATGACGTATGCTTGCGGATGAATTTTATATAGACTCTAGTGCTTTCAATTGTATTTATGAAATATGAAACATTATAATTGTTACTCCTTCTTACTCCTGATATTGCCGGCCAGAATTGTATTAGCTGAAGTAATGAAGTACTTCGAGGATCGAATATGACTGAATCACAAAAGGTTGAACAGATTTTGGTGAAAAAAAGATTGCATTTTTTACAGTTATCACAGCTCTAATTCTCGGTAGTTAGCGCTAGCGTGAGTTTGTTCCATACCAGTTAATTTTAATTCAGATTATTCGCTAATGACATTACGCCAAGTATCCTCTCCAACTTGATGATTATCTTTATTCTCTCTCAGGGGTTTGATATTTTGACAAAAACTGATTAGTCGCTCAGTCACACTTGTCGATATTAAAATAAATTCCCTCTTGGAGTCAAATATTTTAAGTTATGTCACATTTCTTACCTCAGATATCCTAAAGTGTGGCCATTCGAGTGAAGGCTGTAGAAGGTAGTGTGCCGCCGCAAGGGAGTTTCCAACGTTTTACGCATGTGCTTAAAATTCCAAAGTGTCACATTTCACTCAAGGTGAACCATTAAATTTCTGAGGGGGAGATGGGTTGGGCGATCTCGTCTATTCTCGATTTTTTTTTCTTTTGCTGTGTTGCTGAAGGAATTTTTTTGCGAAAAAAATACAGCTTCAAGCCGGGCTTTTGTAGTTGCAGGATATTTTTTCAAAGCAAATTGGCTTGCAGGATATATATTTCATATTTTTTTCAAAGTCACCCAACCCCCCTCCCCAGAAGTAAAATGGTCAGTCCCTTAGCAATGATGTCCTGCGGTTCTGTTTATTATGCTGCATAAGGTGGTTTGAAGTGGTATGAAGTCCTTAAACGTCACCATTTCAATGTTTCAACAGTTTCAAGGAAATGCCACCGGTTGATTTTCTACTTATGGACTATGTAATGATGGATCGATCGCGTGATAGATAATTATCTGCATAGATTTACCCATGCAGTACAATCGTACAAATAGAAGCAAAAGCCCATTAAATGGACTTGTGAGCCCCTCCCACCACTTATTACTTATACAGATGGCTTTTATCGCATCATTAGCACCGCGGGATACACTTACGTCTACCACGATAATATAAATTGCGGTTTGAAGTGTTTTTTGCACTGCATGCGATTACATTTTATTGGCTTAACACTTTACTTGCCTCTAAGAGTGCCAAAATACAAATTAGATAAATATTGCTAATACCACTTCAAAGTTTTATTGGAATGGTGGCATTGCGTTTAGATTGTCATCCACAGACTCAAAAGTTAAACCTATTTGCGCGAAATAATCGTAAACAATGCCACGGGAAAGTACGTACTGCTCGAACGCTTTATTTGAATGGTCAGTTGTACAATATACCTCACAGCAGATGTATCTCTCTTTATTTGAACGTCATCTCGACTCGATAAGCATTTGTTATGCATGCTGATTGTCCTAATGGCGAGCTATCAGCCTTTAGACTAGTTTAAGTTCCTTTGGCTAACTAGCTTACAACAAAAGGAAGAGTATTCTCCTCTTTAATTTAAAATGATTCAGCTTAGATTTGTAGTCATATGGCATTTTAAAGACAGAGAAAGTATCTTTCGATATGAAAACCACTGATCAATTCGATCGAGGCCTTTCACTATCAATTCTCGTTGAAAGCACCTCAAATACTGCCGCAGTGGCCATTCCAATATTTCTTTCTCGAAAAATGAAAAATATACTGAACGAAACTTTTTACAATTACGATTTAATACTGAGTATATGGACACAGTAATAGTCCAGTTGCGTCACACTTCATGACTGTTACTTAACTTACGATCCGTATTTATGTATTCAGTTTTAATATGTCCTTTGTATATGTATTTACAAAACAAAAAAGAACAGGAAACGCCTTTGCGATTTTAGTCAGTATTCAACCCAAGGCTGCTTAGCTTGTCTTAGGATGCCAGATTGTTGATGAGTGGACGAATTAAACGCAACAACAGCAACAACAAAATAACTATGCAAGCTTCGCCATTCCTTGCAAGTTTTTCTCCCTGTTTTTTTTTTTTTGTTTCTCGCGCCAATCGCTTGTTTATCGTTCAGTCCACATTCTAAGTGTCTGAGTTATTTTTATCTTTTTTTCTCAAGGATCTTGCCTGCTTGCATTCTTTTTTGCTCTTGCTTGTTCTTCCCGTAATTTTCTCTCGCAACAATCTTGGAAGCACTGCTTTTGAGTTTGGCCCTTAGACTCGCACAGCATCAGACGTCTGCGGAATCCAAACGACCTGTGAAGGGTATTGGCAGCATCCATTCTGTCCGCGTTTCCATTTCTAGGGTCCTTGTGTTTGAGCCTATGACTGGCAGACGTATGGTATTCTAACCCTTGTGACAAGGCTTCTATTTTGCACGTGTACATAGCTGAATAAGAAAGGCGAACAGCTTTCCGTCCCAGTTTGCAGCATAAGGTCGAACGGTGGCACACTGGCGCCATCGAGACTGCATCTGTCATGCAAAGAAAAAAAGAAGCAATATTGCAAAACATCTGTGTAATACACCAAGTGAATGTTTCGATTTTTTTGCTCAAAACAACGTTTGGCTACAAGTTTGAACCCCGTGTCGGGGTTTAAATGTTGAGCTTCGTGTATCTGAGTTGCCATGCGGTCACTGGCGTCAATCACAATTGCCGTAAAGTCAATGAATTAGAACTGGCTAAGCTTGCTAAAATGTCTGGCATTTAAACAATTAAATTTGGTTAACTTGAACGTGACTATGGCCTCTTAAATCAAGGAAAAAAACATTGAAATCTAGATTTTAATCTACCAAACCCACACGTCTTCTCAAAATAATGGACCGGAATTAACCAACTCTGATGCGATTTTCTCGTCCTCCACGACAACAATTTAGTTTTCTTTTTTATCAAAGGCTTTGTAAAAAAAACTAGTTTGCAAGGTTCAAATGAAATGTGGTTTACCGCATGGATTTTATCCTGGTACACTTGCCGCATTCGCTGATTACTACATGATGCATAGCCGAATGAAAACACAGCTACGACTCGTCTAGACGTTTATTCTCTTCAGGAATTTTTCAGATTTGTTCAGAACGATTAACTTTTGTTCTCCATTTGTTTAACTGGCTAATATTATTCAACAATATATCCTGCCTACATCGTGTTGGCAATGACTTTATATTGCTTCCACGATGAGAAAGCACGTTTTAACCATGTTTAACTGGTGCACAAAACAAGCATGCAAGAACAGATAAAAGCCGTTCACCTGGAGTCCGCCTTATCTCTTCGGCAGCAGAAACTGCATTAGCACTGCTTTGCGCGGAGAAGTTTCCATTGCCGGCCATGGCAATCGCGCACAAACTTAGTAACGTAACAACAATGCGACTGGCTCGATCCATGACAAGATTCACATCCCTATGTACTTGACTTCGGATCCGTCAACAACTGCAGACTATCACGGCACGAAGGTTTGTGGATCAGGCGTTCTTTGAGATGATTTATGACTTCCCAAATCTCCAATGCAAGTCTTTCTACCAGTTGAGGTACAGCAGGGCGTCGATATCTCCGACTGAATATCTCTAAAGCTGAAGTTGAGATCCGTTCAACTGAGTGAGATTTATTGAAACCCCCGGTTGAAACCGCGACCTTTGGAGCTTTTTGACTCTCCGCTTTGGCACGATGTGATCCTATACTATATTGGCGGGCGCACGGTGATACGATGTTGATGAGCTGTTTTCAAGAGTGATTTGTGTGGGATTGAGCCAAGAAAACAAAAAGCAATTGACGTTTAGACAGCCACCAGTCAACGCCAAGCCGGCCCTCCCGATCTCTCCCGCGCGCGCGCTGAGTTTCTCACTGAGTTCTTACTTCCCGTGTTCACTAGAAACTGAAATGCATACGTCTGCTGCCACAGAAGCGCTGTTGCATGACCCGACGTGACTGAATAACGGAAATCACAATCATCAAGCTGCCCTGACTTAATACGTGTATAAACTTTTTCATTATTACAGTTGGCATGCAAGGCGAGTGACGTTAAAACAAAACGAAAAAAATCCTTTTCACCCACAGAGTCAACACGAGGTCGCAGCGTTTACAAAACAAACTCACATCTATGGTAACAGATTGTTCCAGCCATAAACTGCGAAAAATTGATCCAACCCTTTGTTTGAAGTCTGAATCAATCATATTCTAAATTAAATTAAAGGCATTACAGCCGAGAAATAGAAGTGTTGGATTGAACACTCCAGAGAGACACCTGTCGAGGTAAACAAGTCATCGCAGGGCAGCCATATACATCGTCTTTATCCCCTAATCAGCCCATACAGGTACAAGGATATAAATACCGTATCGTTGGGAAATATGAGTTATTGAGGCGTATGAGTTCATTATAGGCGGCCTGTTTAGACTTGCGCCATTATACAGACAATGCATGTATTATGTGGAATTCAATTAAATCGTTCTGAAACAAAAGCATTCAATTCTATTTTGTCAGTGATCGACTGCTGTCGCTTACATATTCAAACAACTAATACCTTACATAATTGCTCAATTCCTGCTAGAATTTACATAAGACAAATAATCATTTTCATATAGTTGCGTATTTTCATTGAAAGCTATCAGTGATCATTTAAAATTCGAAGGTGTTAAAATCTACTTAGATAACACGTCAGTGGTAATCCATTTATAGACTTTTATAAAGGGATTTATTAGTCTGAATTCGGGCTCCTGGTATGGTCAAGCGATAGATTTTAGAAGATTTTATGTAATTGTACGATCTACCCGACCCATTCACCCAGGGGTATATGGTATACAGCCTGCTAGGACCACCTGTAAATCGGTATAGTACTACTCGAAGAGTTTGGTGTGTGGCTGCATGGCTTCTTAAAACCCTTGCCCGAATTATTTCCCGTTTTCGGACCTAACCCCATGTTGAAAGTTTCCTATCTGTCAAGCCAAAATACGTAAATACAACAAATACGAAAAGCAAACCTTTTTAGGTTACGCATACCCTGCATAGGCTTAATGTATAAGCGTGTATCCCCGCCCGGCTCATTATCGATCAAGACGTCTGGAATCTGAACAATTCGGTATGTCAGATGAGCTGAGGGATTTGACATGATCGCCTGCTCCGGGGGGAGGGCAGCAGGATAGACAGCGTATTAGGGCCACGTGTAAGTCAGTACACGGCGTGGAAGGAGCAATATCGGTTAGAAGATTTTATTTTGGTGGTGAGAAGTTTTGTATGCTGAGAAGAAAATTAGTATTTTGAGCAGCAGTGGCACGAACAAAGTCTTTATATGATTGAAGCTTCCGTTTTTTTTCGTTCTTCTTTTTCTCCTTCTTCTCCTTCTTCTTCTTCTTCTTATTATTTTTCTTATTTTTCTTCATGCCACTAGCGCGAGTTCCGAGTTGACAATGTTTCGACTGATTTAGTTGACGGAAAAACACTTCCTTTCATATAATATAAAGGAATTCGCGATCGTCTGGCTATAAAATAAAGCTGACTAATTAAAAATTCATGTTTCATGCCAATACCGGAGACTTATGAGACATTAATTCCTTCCTATTTTGCGCAATTGCAATTGCAGGAAGGAAATCATAAATCTTCACGCATGCCAGGTTTTCCAGTGCGGTTTCCATGATAGTTATGCTCTCCGCCATTGTTCTCTTAACCTAGCCACAATACAGTAGTTCCCATGGACCCTGGGAATGAGATTGACCACGACACTTAACTCCCGTACTGTCTCTATAAATGAGAACCAGTGAACAATGAGGAAAACCTAACAAACGCTGCGAGTGTTCAGTTTTATACCGCTATGGACTTATTAGTTCCATCCAGGGAGAGTAGAAATACTCCAAGTCGCTCCAAGCTACAGAAATCAGTCCAGTGATGTGTTACCGGGAGACCCCACCAGGAGCATATCATGTCTTTGACCGTAGAACTTCCAAATTGTCTCATTCACGGGCACCCAGGTTTATAAACGGATGTAAGCGAAGACTTTTAGAGATAAAATAAGCAAGGTTGATACGACGCAAAACACTTAAAGCTATGGACGCTTAAAGCGCTTAACGCTTTTGACGTTGGCCAATTGGCAATTATTTCGTTTTGGGCACATTTGGGGTCATCACCACGTGCACTGACTGGATAGACAATTGGCATTCGCGCTGGTTGTTCTATTCAGTTTGCTGACCCAACCGTGCTGACGATACCCAACCAGGTCGAAACTGCTATCCACGGTTGCATTTTGGCTTTCAGTTTGGACTCTATCATGCATGTCGTTGTTGCGTTAAGTGTTCTACGTAGTACCAGCCTTGCTCATTTTATTCGTATTCACATTTTTGGCTGATAAGATCTTCTCGAGACCCTACGTACACGAGCAGCATTTTCGTTAGCGGTTCTTTGCCACTTATTTCCTGATAGAGAAGCCTGACAAAATGCTGGATGAAATCCTGCGACTGATTTAACATACCATACAGGGGGCAGTAGTAATGCTGTATAAACCTTCATGCTAGCTACGTACAGAAATCGGAGCGGCCAGATCCGATTTTACCCTTATAAGTTTTGCAAGATAAGAGGGGGTGGGGGCAGGGTCCAAGATAAGAGGGGGTGGGGGGGTGGGGGCAGGGTCCAAGATAAGAGGGGGGTGGGAGCAGGGTCCCTCGGCCCCTCCCCTATTTTCGCCACTGAAACGGGTACTAGAGAACCGTTAGGAAGTCCTACAAAATACCAGGGTGCACGCTGGAGAGAGAGGTAACAGTGCAATGGAACAGCACCTCAACCAGGGGGATACTCGCATTATGTACGGCCTCAAATAAGTGCCCGTCACTCAATTAACGCAGGGGTGTTTGTTTAAAACTTGAGCCGGCCTGCAGACCTGCATCGTCAATTTAAACCCTTTATATTTAGTACAATTAGTTAACTTTAGAAGGGAAAAAGTTGACACGCCACTTTGAACCTACGTATGTTTACTGGCCGTGTATTCAAATTTCAAAAAGTTAAAAGTTCACAACGGCTGAGTTTTGAGTTTTGGCAGCTTTACTCAACTGCAAACTGAGGCTGGAAAGAATTTTTGTTCGCCATACGATCATCTGTAATTTTATAGCGATCAAAGCCATGAATCCGTGATTAAGGGCCTGTTCACATGGAGGTGGGGTCCCCGGGAAGGAGAGGTCCCCCACCTCGGTGGGGTAACCATTCTCTCCATCTCTCTCTTTTTTTCTTGATCGTGTTCACATGAGAGATGGGGTACTTTCTGGAATTTCTAAGGCCTTCAAATATTTTCCACGATGCAATCTTGAAAACCTATGTTTAGTTTCCTTGGGCTGGAAAAATGTTGTTTTAAGTCCCCCAAGTTTGTCTGAATTACAGTAAAAACCCGCATACAAGAACATGTGGATTAAGAACACCCAGGCTGAAATTTGATAAAAAAGGAGCATATATATAAGAAGACATTCAGCCTGAAAATTGAAAATTGTTCTTATCATATAAAACTCTTCCCTTTTCAGTTTAATAGAACAAACAGTGTCTGTTGCTTTACTGTGTTATTGTACTAAGATCTCTGTATAAATGCTAGTAATTTCACTTGCTGTTTATAGCAAATGTACAACAACTGTATTTGGAATTAAAAGTCTTATAATTACATGAAAAATATGCAATATATGTGTTTGGCCTGTCATTTTTATTAACAATCATTAAGAACACTTAAGAACACTTTCAGGCTGATTTCACCTAAAATACCCGATATATATAAGAACCCAATCAGCCTGAACCCCGAAAATGGGTGTTCTTGTATGCGGGCTTTTACTGTACTAATGATGCTTCATTTAGCTTGAAAGGGGCTAGTTAATGCAGGTAAAATAAAACGTGGGTCAATTAATAACGAAAATACATCAACAAAACATACACGTACGATGTTTAATTTTTTAAAGT
Source organism: Cladopsammia gracilis (assembly GCA_022457155.1). Taxonomy (NCBI): domain Eukaryota; kingdom Metazoa; phylum Cnidaria; class Anthozoa; order Scleractinia; family Dendrophylliidae; genus Cladopsammia; species Cladopsammia gracilis. Next base: position 708,147 of record JAJGOT010000205.1, on the reverse strand, counting down.
AACTTCTTTTTATTTGCGTAAAACCCGATTTCTTGCCTAAACTGGGGCGCCTCCATTCGGTAAAAAATTCCGGTTCGAGTTTTCGGAATTTTCGGTGGTCGCCGGAATGGAACGGGTTTAGAACACTTGGATACCGGGACGGCGTGACATAATAAAATGACGAACTTTTTGAATGTTTTCGCGGCTTTAGAACAAGATGATTCCGAAACATTGCTCGTATAAGCGGGCAATTCTGCTTCTATGCCAGTCGTTGCTATAGACAAGTCTGAATAATAATAATAATAATAATAATAATAATAATAATAATAATAATAATAATAATAATAATAATAATAATATTTTGAACATAAACTCTCTGCCCCAAGTATCCTTTAAAACAGGCGGGAACAAAACCGACGAGTATAACGGACTTTTACCGAATGTAAACAGACAAAATTAAACACAGTTGATCTTACCGTTGCCAGTTGCAGCTCCAAAGCACGAGTGATGCAATAATAATTGGAGATCGGTACAGAAATACCCACACGATGAAAGACTGTTCGGTCGCCATCTTTCCCGAGTTTTCAGCTTACTTGAGCTTGAGAGACTAGGGCCGAGACAAATTACGAATGGAACACAAAAGTTCTGTTATACTTAATTCCGGAATTTCCATCAAAGAGGACAACCTCAAAACGTATTCCTAAAATTTAGGAATTTTCTCCCGACATTTTTCTGTTCCATTGGATTTCCGGCCAAAACTTTCGAAAGTTTTGACCAAATGGAAAGCGCCCCTGATCAAGGTTAAATCCAGATGCACTAAATTACAACATGGCGACTGGATGTTTTCGCGCCCTCCCGACGACCCTTGCACGCAAGCAAACCGCGACGACTATTCAGGTGATCATTTCAGATTATCATTATCATTAATTATCATTAATTATACAAAAGCCGAATAACATAAATTTGCATAAACCCATGCAGTACATACATTCATTGAAAATGATATCAAAATATCACGTCTACCACGCACGGTAAAGACACAAAACGTAGTATTCAATTAATTGGGAATAGAGTTAAGTGAATTGGGAATTAAGTGAAAATGGGGTACTCTTCATTCACTGATGAACAACTAGCTAGTTAAATCAATTCATATGTCCGGGATGACAGCAATTATTCTCAGTTTCGACTAATAAGGAAAAAAAGTCCGTTTACGCCGTGTTATAATAAATTATGCATGTAGTACATTAGTGGGGAACACATTAGTTTTCACTTTGAAATTAAGCCCTAGGAAGTAATTGGTCTCGAATATCCGGCAGTCAACTTGCTCTCAATAGCCTGGACATCCTTCACTGTGGTATTAAGGTAACCGTATTTAGATTCTGCTATTTTAATTGGTCGACATTCGGCTCAGAGATTATCACTACCGGATTATTTGTTACAGTGACGAAAAATTCCCACCCCATGTGGGCCGATTTAATTCATTGTATCAGAAACCATATTTGGGGCTCTTGATTGAAAAAACAAAACAAATGTATTACAGTTGGGAAAAGATTTATTTGCCTGCAGGCTGAAGTTTTTTTATTTATTGCTGTAGCATTAGTTGTCTCGATCTATTATTTTTTTTTACTGAATCGAAGTTGAGATAAACGTCGCGGACGAAAATGTCACGGGGAACTGAAGACATGTAAAGGATCTGAAGGATACGGCGCATTATGGTGAGTACGCTTGAAGTAATTACTGTTCGACTGTTTATTCACTTACTTTGACAAGATCGCCTCTTAAAACCTACTCCCCCAGTTATTCTTTTTATTCTTCTTATTTCAATTCTTCGGCGTATTTTTTTAAGATTTCTCTTAGCTGCACGATTGAAGTTACTGAAGCGACCTCCTCTCTGAAGTTTGATCTTAGATATTCGTCACACCACGTTAATCATATATTGATGTTTATGTTTTTCTCGTTTAATTAAAAAGAAAACAGTCTTAATATTGTTAGTATTTTGTTGGAAGCAGAAGGCTCTTGTAGAAACGTTATCGGCGTTAAAATTGTTTATTTCGCTCAATGCTTTGCAATATTTCATCGTCACGTTGAATAACACCTGCCTTCGTCAGCTAGACCGCTGACAGCTCTCTGCAAATAATCAAATTATCAACAAAGCACTTCTAAAAATGGACCTTGTTTTTCTTTAGATTCATATTAAAAGTGATCTTGAGAAAGACTGTAGTTGGAACTTTGTGATTCAAAAGAGATTGTATTTTATTAATTGATTATTAAGCGTTTTTTTTGTTGAGGTACTCCTTTCTAAAATCTTCAAATTATTTTCAGAAACCTGTCGGATGCTATTTCCCTCGATAATGTAAGCATTTTATTATCTATGCAAGACGTTTGTTTATCAACTTAAAAGCGATGTTGCGGCAAACCCGTCAATTTGTGACACGGAAGTATTTTTTTCTGTTCTGGCTGATGTATAATCGTAAGGTCTTATCTTTCTCGCACTGAAGGCAATGTCTATGTAGTATGCGCGGTAGTTTTTTGACATTTATCCAAAACAAAACGTATGTGTATAGATTGTTGTAGATTCAATCTGTGCTTTTCTGACACAGATAGTGACATAAATATCCGGAGTTCATACAAAAAGATATGATACTGAAATTCAGATCAAGGCTTTCCTTTAGCGCGAGACAATCTGTATCAGTGATTAATATTAATGAACCGCTCGCCGACAGGAGTTAAAATTAGACGGAAGTAAATAGCAAGTGCTAAAATAACTTCATCTGTCTTTGATTAAAAATAATAATGAGATATAGTGCTTTTGATGCTTCTGGATGATATCTCAAAAGCCGTCGAGTTTCATGATCGATTGATGCAAAACACCATTTGCATCAAAGCTTCAACCTCACTGAATCCTGGTTGAACAACTACAAATTATTAACTGAGATTTTAGCTTTTATATATATTCAAGTTTTCATTGTTATTACTTTGTTTCCTTTTTTTCGCGTTGCGTTGGTTTATCCGACGACGATTCGTTTCCACCGAGGGGAGGGGAGGGGAGGGGAGGGGAGTACTATCCGGCAAATAAAAGAGTCGAGGGTACTCATCGTATCTTTTAGCAACCACGTTCCTAGGGTCCTCCTCTTCCGCCCCTGCCCCGCCCCAAGAGCGAGAGAGGGGGCGGGAAGAGTAGGACCCTAGCTGGGAACGAGGTTGATCTTTTAGCGGTTGTACGGGAGTTCACAGGAGTACGCAATCTGGTTCCCAGAGTCAAGTCCTCGCTACCCTTGTTACGCGGACTCCAGTTGGACAGTCATAGTCAGCCTTGCTTGATTAGTTATTTCGTGATTACTGAAAATGCTGGTTATATATTAATTATTCTTGATCAACCAGCGGGTCAACCTTACTCCTGACAGAAGGAGGTCACTGTCATCATATTTTCATTGAGTCAGTTCAGTTCACTAAAGTAAAGCTCTGCAGTATCGCCACGCTTTTGCAATTGGGATCTGTTACAGCCGTTTGTATCTTGTAGGGGGCTTAGGGTCAAGAGGGGTGGCAACATAGTCTGTACACAGGTTTACCATTCTCAAAATTTAACTCTGTATTCATATTTTTTTAGCGTTTTTAGTTCATTTTAATCTACCGGTTTAAAAATCACGAAATATGGCATTTAGAAAAGGCTAAAGTTATAACCGGCACAGTACAACCACACAAACAGAAGATGGTAATCCTGTGGTCTGTGATAGGCGTTTGTGTCTGGGCAAGGGGTCATGCAGTTATGTTCTGTAACTGCGTTTTCATTTCATCCTCCGAATTTAGATCTTTGTCAGATAGCTTTCCTCATCTACACAAAAAGCTTCCTCAATTTTAAAACCGAAATCTATAACATAAGCATATTTTGCTTTTCTGTATTTCCCTCGTCACTTGTAATTGTATTAACACAATATAGATACATATTATAAATTTCATTGTGTAATGGAAGTACCAATAAAGTTGAAGTTGAAGATGAAGATGAAAATAAAAGAGGATATCATGAAAGTCAAAGAGCTAACTCGACTCATTTCCCACAAGACATGATACGCGGACCATCCTTTGTTGACCTATTAATTTTTACCTAACTGTCTCCGATGATTGGCTCACGCAACATTTTTGGCATGTTTTAATGTTTTAATGAAAGGTTTTCTAACACTCACCATCTCGAATGCTAAAAACAAACCAAGATTGACACATTACAGGGTGAACCGACACCAAACAGGCTGCCTTGCTGTACAAATCTCAGTTCACGAGCACATGTTTGTCAGCGTAGATCAATCGCTGAAAGGTAAGAACTCGTATTCCACATTTTAAAATCAGCTTTTCTGTACCAAGACTTTACCAACAGTGAATTGTGTGTTAAACAAGCACCCGGTCGGTCATTTACCGCATGCACACACGCGCGAGCCCTATCTGAAAAAAATATGGCAACTTATCTTGTCACACGAAACTACATCGTATGCTGCTGGTTTTGATTCCTTAGGAGCATATAGACATTTTCCAGTTCTTTGCGATACCTACAGCTGTAAAGGATTCATTGGACTTCTAAACATCGTGTTATCAGTTAGAACGCCGCATAGAAATCTAGTTCATTATTGTACATGTTCGCGGTTTTATTTCTGCCTTCAGTGTTATGACTTTCAGTATTAAATTTTATCATACAAACCCAGCGAGGCAAATTTCCCCTCGCAGGCTTGTAACTTAGGCTACCAAAACTATTTCAACTGAGCCAGTCAATTCAGGTTCTAACTGACTGATCGCTTAAAAATATCAAATCTATAAATTTAATTCAATTCAATAACCGAAACGGCATTGAAATTTCCACGTAAAGAAGAATCAAGAAACAGGGGCCATAGCAAGGCAGCAACAGACGATCTTTGTATTTTTATTCCACTACAGTACTCGACCGCAAGTCGGAGGTTCTTATACTGAGTGCTTGTGACTAAATGCCACTAAGAAGTTTTTTTTTATTAAATACTTGGACAGTTAAAATTAAAGAGCGATTAAGTACTGTTGATCATTTTTAAGCGCATTTATGTATAACATAATAATCCCAGATCCGACATATCCTTCTTCGAAAGCTAAGCTGTTGGTTTGAGGAGTAGATGCCCAATTTATTTTGCTAGGCGGCCTTTCAGAAAATATATCTTTTTATCAAATTAACAACAACTCGGATCAGAGCGATAAAAACTATCAAAGAGTCTTCTCCTCGACATGTTAGTGATCAAACGCTTAATTCTCAGAAGATCATGAAGGATATCGTTACAAAACAAGCAGAAAAGGTCGCATAAAACGGAAGCCGGCTGACCTCTGAGAAAAAAGGTAAACAGAAATGAGTAAAAAAGATGAGGAGAAATAACTTATTTACGTATTTGGCTACTAAATGAGATTTAAACTCTTCGATAAAAGTTATCGAGTGACTGATTAGTCGTTATGTCAAACCCATGCCAAGTTGGGAACATACAACAGGATATATAACAACTGACCGCGGTCAAAGTCTGCTTGCATTCAAGATTTTTTACCATTTTCGTTTTTTCCCCCACTAAATTAGCACAAAAAAGCTATTTCCCTTTTTTTTTGAAGCCTCGCAAATTATCCACAATCGCAGATGAGTCTCTTAAATGGACCGGGCGATAGAAGGAACAAGTTATCTGTTTTTATTTCACAACAAACTTTTCTATATTTGCGAGATCTGACATTAAAAAGCATTATGTAGTTTATACTAAAACATGGAAATCGAATTTGCTATTTCAATTAATTTTTCTTAATAAGGAATTTATTTCCATGACATTTACAGATTCAGGTGATTTCGATAAGGATGGAAGCTCTGAATTTGTCAAATGTAATAACAGAGCGAAAACAATTTATGGCTGAGAAAACAAGATACTGAGTTTACTTGATACCAAAGGTGTATAGAAGAAATAAATGTATAAGCTAAGCATGCAAGTTAAGGGAATTTTAAAACGATCATCAGTATAATTCTTTTTATATCTTAACTCCGTGAAAGCTTAGTTTCAGTACATTGTGATGCCCAGTTCAGATGCAAATAATTGTTCATTATGATCGTCTTAGTATTATACTTATTTCTTGCAACTTTGTCATGCAGAGCAATGCACACTACTGATGTGGTGTAAAAAGTCGAGTTCTATTCGTTTCGGAAATAGCAGAATTTTGTCTACCTTATTTCTACATTCTATCGCCAAATGCCACCAAATAAACACTTAAATGGATGAAAAGATTCTATAGCGCAAAACAGAAGCAGTAGTTTGAAGATAAAGTGCAGGATTGCAAGGATGGAAGTGGATTACAGTTCATCAAATTTGATTTCGTGACAGGCGGTCAAGAAATCAAAATTACCATTTTTGTGGAATTTTGACTGATTTTAGCCGTAATTTTCATATTTTGTCTCTTTTGTTCATATTTCTTTGCTTTCATCACTCTGGGTCATGTTTTCCTCCTATTTCAAGATAATAAAAGCAAGTTCCTGGCCATAATCATGTAACGCGATATTTAATCGGCCGGGACACTATATCGTATCGCGATGCTGCATTGTACATATGTTCTAGATCAAGCATTTCTGTGCATTCTAGCTATTCTAATAGCTACTAATGCATTCAAGATAACGGCTATGAAGGTCAACCTGCTATGATCCCCAGTCTTGTATGTTCATCTGTTCTGAACTAAGCCACCCCAATAAGGAAACAGTAATTATTGCTGGCGAGAAATGATAATCAAAGCAGATGTATGCAATTTAAAATTTCTGTTTGCGCTGTGCTTGTTAATGGCGAGCGAAATCAAGAAACAGCCTTGCTGACTCATGTGCTGCGAAACAACTGTAACTCTGCTCTCTTCAAGTAGACATGCTGTGAGATAACAAAAAAATCAAATTTCTGTTGCATTATTATCTGATGTCACCAGTCCTGTGATTGTTTAATATTGTAAGCGTTTTCAGTAATTCCTAAACGTACAGCTTTAGCTTTCTTTTCTTTCCTCGATCATTGCGATCAACTTTTTGATATGCTCGTTGACTAGAAAGTTGAATTCTGCTGAGCTTCGAAATCCAGCCCTTATTTCTTCCTTATTCGTGACCTGACGTGCACAAAGGAAGTTATCAAGTGTGCATGATTAATGTGATGTTACTTTATCGATTGCCCGTAATGCGAAAAACAAGCAGTTATAAATAAATCTTCTAAAGAGTTTCTGTTAAATCGTTCTTTTCAGTTCAGTACAGGATTTCCCACGGATTTCCTACGTTTTAAAGCTTACTTCCAAACCCTCGGCGGGTGGACCCCTTATGAAAATGACGGTGGTATCGTAAGTTTGTGGCATCGGTACTGCTTATACGGCGGTACTAAATCTAAAATGGCCACCGTTTGAGAATCATCGCGGTACCTTTTAGGGTATTGAGCCGAAAGATATGAGAATATAACATGTTTGTTTGAGCGGAATTGGTACCTCGAAGAAGTCTTAGGGGTGAAATTGAATTTGAGTCGTACCCACAAAACAAGATTCTGGTACCATTTTTGTACTTTTTGAGGTGCTTTTCAAAAATGTCCGACAATCACCCCCATCATTTTTATATGGGAGACCCCTCCTGAGCCAAAACGTCGTTATATACTTCACTGAGTCAATACTGTCGTTTTAACTACTGATTATGACTATTCAAGAACAATAAAAGTTATTAAGTAGTACTGTTATGTTCCTTGGCATTTTCTTCGTTTAGAACACAAACAAGGATCGAACTGAAATTAACCTCTACTGTAGCTTTAGGCAACGATTTTTCTAGAAGAAGGATAGGCCACGCCTTTGTCGACATTCTAATTACTACAGCAACTCTGAACAAATGTTTTAAATAATGGCGTTTACTTCCAGACTGAGCTGCTGTATTCTAAAATGACATCAAAAATGACTAAGTTTGTAAAGTGGTGTATTATCAAAACACGCGATCGACCGGGAATAACTTTGAGAAACAGTAACCAAGCGAAAGAAGTTCATACCAGTTCTTGTACTTTGACTACAAATGAAAGCTATTGAACACGTATTCAGTTTCCTGTGATGCTGTTTATTATGCTGTACAAGGTGGTTCTAACTTTTGAGTCTGTGGATGAAATCATAAAGTGTGACCATTCAAATGAAGGCTACTGCGCAGTACTTTCCTGTGGTACTGTTTATTATGCTGTACAAGGTGATTCTAACTTTTGAGTCTGTGGATGAAATCCTAAAGTGTGACCATTCAAATGAAAGCTATTGAGCAGTACTTTTCTGTGGTGCTGTTTATTATGCTATACAAGATGGTTCTAACTTTTGAGTCCTTGCATGAAATCCTAAAGTGTGACCATTCAAATGAAAGCAACCAAGCAGCACTGTTTTAAACTTGTTGTGTAATCTTGGGTGTGCAAGTGTTAAAAGAGACTATACTAAAAAAAAACATGCCTCCCTTGTGTGTGTTGTACCCCTGTTAGCACCCTTAGCGGTAAAAGACAAAGAAGCAGCATCTACTCGCAATCCACTTTGTGCGGCGAATAAATATTTGGAATGGACATATTCTGTTCGATGCCGCAATGTTTTCTTTCTCGTCTCTCGGACAGACTTTACGATGACCACAACCAAATTAAGCGATTATGCTAATGAAACTGAGTTGGGTCATGCAAGAAATCGATCGTTTAAAGTTAGTCCCGAGGCCGAAACACCCGACATAACTTTATTTAAATTGACTCGCAATTATCAATCTTTCTTTCGCGATTCCATGTTTATTTTTGTTTTGATATCATTCCATTTGCTCAGTCACTTTGCGGTCACAGCGAGTCTCGGAATTTTTTTGTGTTGCGACACAGCCAGATAGCAATAAATTCAGCAGGCGCTTGAGTGAATGAACCTTCATGAACCGATGCCGGTTGCGCGGTCTGGTCCCGTAATCTTGAAATACGTTCCGTGTTTCTTAAAACGCGCGTCATTCAGCGCAACTAAAACAAAAAAGGAGTGAAAATAAGTTAATTTTCGTTTTTGAGTTTTAAAAATGAATGAGCAGCTGCCCACAGGTCTTGCGAGGCAATGCGAGCTTATGATAATTGCTTTGATTATGTTTGTTTGGGGTTAAATGCAAATTGTTCTCGTCTAAGTGACCTGTGATTGTCAAAAAGCTGACAACTCACTTGGGTGTAAGAAAACAGGGATTAACAGTGAACTATGGTACTGTGTAGTACTTTAAAGCATAAACAGGTTTATATATACTGTTACATTATCGCTGCAACATCCATTCTGCTAAAACAACTCACTTTCAAGGTATGTCTGAATTCGTGAGTACAAAGATAACATATAAATGACTTTTAAACAACAATGGTAAACCTTCTAAGATCAATTTCGCCCGTTTGCTTAATCATCGAAATTGTTTAGCGATTATCACAAGTAGAGTAAATCATGAAAAAGGTGTTCATTGTCATTTACAAGAGATTTGATTTACTTTTCGCTTCTTCAGGTCCCGAGAAGTCTAGCCGCGGTGTACATAAATGAATCTCGTCTCATTTGAGCATTTTCTCTTGAATTTTAAAAACAGACCTGGTGTCCCTTCACTGTAGGAAGAAACAAAAATGGACAAGTGTTTTACAAGTGCACAAGCTTTTTTCATCGCACTCTACCTGTGCTTCATTTTACAAGCTGTGCAAGCGTCGGCAGGTGAATCTTTAAAAATCGACGGCGACGCGATAATCGGCGGTCTCGTGTCCGTGCACGAGAAGGGAAGCGGGAATGCTTGCGTTACGCCGGATTTACACGGTATCTTGACTGTAGAAGCCATTTTGTTTGCGTTGCAACAAATCAATATAAAAAAACAGGTGAAGCTGAAATCGACTTTAGGATGTGACATAAGGGACACTTGTCCAAAGCCGGATCTAGCCGCCCTGGATCTAGTGATAAATGCGAAGAGACCGAAGGACCAGCTTCTGGCTGCAGCGGTGGGTGATCTTCCCCAGGAACTACCGGAGTACCACCGTGCCTTGCTACTGCTATTCAGCTCTGCTACGCCTCACATGAGCTGTATCCCTTCAACGTTCAAAGTCAAGAACAAGCCGGATCTAATCTCGCAGATCGAGTTTATTTTTCACCCTATTGCGAGAGACAGGACCAATTTAAGAGCGATTGTGGATCTCGCAGCGCGTTATAACTGGACTTATGCTGGAATTGTTCACGATGAAAGTGCCGAAGGAAAATATCGGGTGGACATACTCCAACAAGAGGCGGCCAAAACATTTGTCTGCGTCGCTAGGAAATACTCGCTGCCAACCAACGCGAGCGGTGCGCAAATCCAGAAATTTATAACTTCTTTGAAGGCGGAGAAGAATTTTTCAGTCATTATTTTGTTGACATCAAAGAGTATATTCAAGGGCATTATTGATGAGGCGTTCAAGCAGAAAATAAGCGATCTTACATGGGTCGTAAGTGATGCGTCCTGGGACGATAAGGCGACGTTTGCAAATGACAATACCGCGGCTCAAGGGATGTTAAAAGTCGGAACCTCGGCCTCGATCGTCGAATTTAAATCGTTTTTGCAAAAGCTTCACACTTCTCCAAGACGCAACAAATGGATTATGCAGATGGTAGCCTCACAAAGTTCGATTTCAACTTCCCCGGATAATAAATCTATTGCCATGACAACAAGTGCGCCCACCCAGGCACCTGCGGCTACCACTCCTCAACCGAACGCGTCGTTTAACTCTAACACAACCACTAATGCGCCAACAACTACGCCTTCCTCATCAACGCAACCTCCTACCACCCCTGCTACGCCTGTTACTCCACAGTGCAGCGATCCACCTTGCGGTGTTAACAAAACTAAGCTGGAGCAGATTGTTAACGCATTAAAGTCCATGGCAGACAGTGCGACTTGTACTATCGACTCGATTTTTGCCGTGGCTAACGCCCTAGCTGCCAAGGAAGAGTGTAAGAGCAACTGTCCGGAACAATTTTACAAGTATATTCAAAGCGTAGATTTTAAGAGCCTCAGCGGGTACCAGATCAGTTTCAATAGCCAAAGGAACCTTGACCAAGTAGAGTATAAAATATGGATTCTTCAAAAAACTGCGAATAGCTCTGTGGTATCGTCTAATGAACAGTCGAAACTTCAGCTCTCTTCGGTTGGCAGCTGGAAGCAATCGGGAACAGACACCCCAGAGCTGACCTTACGATCTTCGAAAAATATTAAATGGAACACAAACGGGGATGAAATACCAAAATCCATTTGTCACGAGCCTTGCAAGCCTGGATCATACAAAGCGTTGAAGAAAACCCGCGGTGAAGCCGAGTGTTGCTGGCACTGTTTGCAGTGTGGAAAAAATTCTGTAAGCAGAGTGGAAGACTCGTTAACCTGCACAGCATGCCCATCCGGTTACACAGCTAACGATGCACAGAACGACTGCCTTAAGCAATTTGAAGATTACGCATACTGGAGCGATGCTGGCAGCCTCGTGATGCTCTTCTTGATTGTGGCGGGAATCTGTTTTAGTATATACGTCTCGGTGGTGCTCTTCAAGAACAGAGAAACGCCGGTCGTGCGTCGAGCGAAGAATGCTGTTCTGATCCTGTTACCGCTGGTGATTGTACTCTTTTTGATTCCCATTCCCCTCCTCAGTAAGCCCAGTGAGTCATCCTGTGAAGGATACCGTGGTTTCTTCATCCTAGCGCTCGGTATTCCCCTGGCTGCCTTGATATGCAAGAGCGTTTATGTTGATAACCGCTACTATGACTCTGATGGTCAAGTTAAAGAAAGTTGGGGCAACTGCATCTGTACTCCGCGCATTGCAGTTGCCATAGGAACAATCATTCTCCACGTTATTGTGATCATTGTCCTCGCGGTGATGCTACCGAACGAGATTGTGCGCTTCCCGACTGACGACCCCTTCACGGTGTATATCGAGTGCTCCTTGCACAGCGGATGGGGCTTCTTAGTGGTCATATTCTATATCATGTTAATGGCGACGCTGTACTCGCTGCTGTCCTTGAACGAGGAGATCACCCCGGAGAATGACATGGAGGTGCGCTGGACGTCTCTGTGCATGTTCTTCTGGTACGCCATCTGTTTCTTCTACGTCGCCATTGGCCATGGCGTGGTCGGCAAGGGAAAGATCTGGGGTTTAGCTTTTGTGGACTTGCTGTTTGCTGTCAACATTCTGGCCTGCATCTACCTTCCCAAGTGGTACGTCATCGTGTTCCAACCAGAGAAAAATCAAGCGGATGTCTCTCCCTGGAGCATGTATGTCAAGACGCAGGAGAAAGCTACAGTGCGCCTGTCAGAAGAGGAGTCGCCTGTCATGCCAAAACGAGGTAACCTGGCCAGCACAGCCAAGGAGACTGGGAAGGTCAATAACCGCGGAGACCCGGACAAAAGCGAGTCACAAGAGCTCATTAATGACACAGATGTGTGACAGTCACGCTATTATTGACGTCATCGCCTGTCGAGACTGGACACGACACTTGGTTGTTGTCGCTTGGCGGTAAGATTGAAAAAACTGCTATTAGGACAAAGCTTTGAGAGAAATATTAAATTTCGTCAAATCGTCGATGGCTATGTACTGTACGCGCCATGAACACTGACGATGAATTATAACAATATAATCGTTAATTTTAGATACTGCACCATCCTTTGCGCAAATCGGATAGAAGTGATGTCAAAACGACATATCTTTTATGAAAGTTTTGAAAGCCATTCGAAGAAAAGAAAAGTATTCCCGCCTTTTTCTCTGTGGAAACATCGTTTCCAAGAAAATGCCCCCTCGGTTTTCATAGGGGTGTTGCTAAGTGACATGACATATCCGTTTGGCGGGAAACTGACTCGACAGTTCTCAGATTCCTTGTGCTTTTTCTTAGGGCCTGGTCGCACTACAGTCAAAAACAAAAATTAGCCCGTGCAAAATGACATAAAAACAAAAACATTCCACAAAAAGCGTGTCCCACCGGAGCGGTTTCTTTTGTTTTCCTCGATTTTTGCACGGGCTAATTTTTATTTTTGACTGTAGTGCGACCAGGCCCTTATTGGACAAAATGAATCGGAAATTCCAGTGTTCCTTTTCAACCAACACTAAACTCATCAATTTCGTTTCCAGGATCCTCTCTTCTTCTCCCTCGAGGGGGGGGGGGGGGGGGGGGGGGGGGGGCAAGAGATTGGATCCCAACCTCGTTTTCAGTGCCCTCTCTTTTGTCCTCTTGAGGGGAGTTGAAAAGGATGTTGTCAACCATGGCCTCTTTTCTTACCGCCCCCAATAGCTGACGGGAAGAAGAGATACCGTGGGGACGAGGTTGGGATGTTGTGAGCTCGGCGATTAAGTGTCTTTGGCTGCGGAAGGTCAAGAAATCGATACAAAATGGCTGTGATTTGTTTTCCTTTTAGGACTTTACTTTAAATCTTTCTCTTGATGTTCAAAGAGAATTTTGTGCATGAGTAAAGGCACTTGCTAATAACGTTAGCACAGCTTTGATAAAAATACAGCCAAATTCTTGTGACATACCCCCTGCCCTCGTTGAAACGGTTAAAACGGTTGCTCCAATAGAACATGTCGTTAATGTCACTCAGTTCTATTTGATTTGTTGCATGCGGTGCGTATTAATGGTGAAATAATTTAGTTTGTTTTACTAAAATAAAATTAGTTAGATTTTTTATTCATTAGATGCCGAAGATTTTGAACTTAATTATCGGCAGATTTAGGGCGACGTTTTAGCAAATTATTTTATCTTGGAGAATATTAATGAAAAATAATGACTTTTTGGTGTATAAATTCAGCATTTTATGAGTGTTTCGTGCAGAAAAAGTACATAATAACGTAACACCTATTGATCCTTTAACTCCCAAGAGTGCCAAAATTCAAGAAAAAAATCCCAATTCATTTTGTAAAATGATATTGAAAAACAAATGGTACCATGCAAAAGCATTGTCGAAGAGGTTTCATTTGAATGGCCATACCATAGGATTCAAAACTATGATCCATAATTGACTCTGGGAGTGAAAGGGTTAACTTGTATTCTCAACTTGCTTGCAGTGCTGGTTATTCGTTAGATCTGGCTGGTCAATGAGGATTATTTTACACTGAACGTCAAAAGCTTTGTAAAACAAACAGTCTACAGGACTATTCGTTTTTAGTTGTTTTGGCACATGCCGTGACTTTTCCCGCCAAAACGTCTTGCGCTTTTCGCGTTACTTTAACGCGGCTGCGAAAACTCCGAAACGCGCGAGCACTTCTACTAGACAGCCAAACCTAATAGAGTGGAATCCCGTCATCTCGAACCCCGGATATCTCGAACTTCCCGTTATGTATCTCGAGCTTGACGCCGCGTCCTATGGACTTGCGTCAGTGTATCACTGTAATTTTACCCAGGATATCTCAAACCTCTGATATCTCGAAAACCCCGTTGACTCGAACCAAACTTGTGTCCCCGAGTGATAATTTTCTCACAATTTCACCCCCGATATCTCGAATCAACACCAACGACAGGGAAAACATTTGGATTTTAATCATGAGGCACCCATACAGTACTGTATACAGTACTGTGACACATAAAATATTTAGCTCACTTCGTACTGCCTTGAGTAGCGCGTACTCAATACTGTACTGTATACAGTAGCAGAAAGAGAATGAAACTTGACACCAACCTCCTGGGACTAGCGAAAAGATTCTAGATAACGGGACTCCACTGTACAGTTTAGTTTAATATAAGTCAGATACGTGATAATATTGGCCCGTGACAATGTAAGTTGCAATTTATATTTAGCTAGAATCAGTAGTGAGAAAATCGATTCAGAACTAGCTAGAACATAGAACAAGGACCCAAAACTGACGATGATTTTCAAAATGCCTTAGTTAGGATATTGAGCTTGAAGTATTTAAGGAGAGTTTAAGTTGAGCTAATTTCAGTTTTGCAAAGTATATTCATTTTCATCAATTTGGGCAATTTACTTTCAAATATTCTCGTTCCTTGGCTGGGTTTCAAGTAAACAAATTTGAAACACGAAAATTTTGCTTTATCAACGGAGTTGATAAAGTAAATTGGCCGCCGTTAAGAGATTCAAAAGCTGTCATTTTAAGTGCTGGCCTTCTCTCTGACTAAGGGCTAGCGCTTGAAACGTCAGCCTTTGAATCGCTTTATGGCGGCCAATTTACTTTATCAACTCAGCTGATAATTACTGATAATTAACAACTATTCACCGAAGTGTAGGTGGGTAGTGGTGGATACTTTGCGAGCCGCGAAGCGGCGAAGTAAATATCCACCACTACCCACCTACACTGAGGTGAATAGTTGTTTTAGTATATACTGAAACAGTGAGATAACATAACGAAAATGATGCCTTTTAACTCATTTATTCCTGTCAACGATTACAATTTTCGCGCGCAAATTGCTGGGAGGTGAATAGCACTTGCTATTCCGAGTTTCAGTAGCCAATCATAGCGCGCCAAAAATGCTATCCACTGTTTCAGTATATACTAAAACCAAATATTCGTATTTCACTCCCCCTTCGACGCTGTACCACAGTTTCTTTACTAACTACCCCTTTTTATTTCATACGTATTGAGAGTTTGCAGCCAATCAGAATGGCGAAACGACTTTCTCACACGTGAATAAAGCGTTTCGTCCAATCATAAATCTCAGTATGTATAAAACAAACAAATAACAGCAAAGCCTCGCTCGTTAGGGCTCAAAATAACGGCCGATCAACGGACAATGTCCGGTCAGAATGGCGACTTGACCGGACAAAACCTTCCATTGCCTGTCATGTTGACCAGTCACGTACATTCTTATACCGTCTTAAATAAACAGTCAAATCATCAACTGAATATCTCAGTCATGTTCCAAACGAATAAGAATTTTGAGACTTTTTAATGAGACATTCAGAAATAGAAAATTTTGCAAGTAGCTTGCGGCCACAGATTACTAGAATACAGATGTTCTGATGATTGATAAACGGCTTTGCGATTGCGATTGTTTCTTTTCCATCCATTAAACATCCGGGAGATCGAGATTGATAGATCCGGCTACTAAGCCTTGCAGTCCAAGAATAACAGGGTTTGGCGTGATTTTACTACGAACTCGGTTACCTTGAAATGGGATATCACATCATGAGCGTTTACCATTTGTATGGAAAAAACGGTTATTCCGGTGGAAAAACAAATGGAACAGTTCATCCCAACGGAAATTTTCCGGGGAAAAGGTAATACCTTTCAAGGTATTTCCTTTTTCTCGCTTTTACCGAAACGACCGGAATTTTCTGTACCATTTGTTGGCATCACTAGTACCAGGCTTCTTCGAGAAATAAAAAGCTCGAAGATGGCGGATCACTTTGAAGAAGGAAATTTACTCCGAGTTTGTTCGTGTGAAAATTGCCACTTTTCATCGGCTATATTGACAGATTTCCTACAGCAATGCTACGAAATTACAGGTGCATGGACATTTTTGACTGCCGGTAGTTGTTTTACTTTAACTTTTACGATTCGTGCTTGCTGCATGCTTGTCATGGGATAGTGATTCGCAAAATTGAAGTAGTCGTACGTAGCAAAGAATCAGAGCTGGAATTCTAGCGTTTAAACTTGAGTGAGTAAGTAAATAAATAAATGATTGTTCTGGTAAAATCTGGAGAATTGTAGCAGGGCTTGAAAGCGGTACAATCGCGTTTTAGGGTAAGCTTATAAAAGTATTTGCCTGTTAATTTAATATTCCCGCCGTCATTTTGTTTTTCACTCCCAGTGCCTCTCGGCATTCGGTAAAATACAAATGGTACAGGTCATTCCTGTTCCGTTTCCTTCAGTTAGGAAAGTCCAGTACCATTTGTCGAAAGATTCTAACCGGAAATTCCATTCAAATGGTAAGCGCTCATACAACGAGAAAGAGATCCAGAACTTTGCATGTACAATCACATAATCGTTAAACAGAAAGCAGTTAACTGTTTCCTATTTTTTCTACATTCCAAGCTGAAGCATGGCAAAGTTTCCTCTCTTGCAGCCCTGTAACTTACGTGATTACGAAAGACTGTCAGTTTGAGCATTGCCGTAAGCTTCCTTTACATTACAACCTAATTTTAAATCTCGTCAAAATAAAAACGAATTAAACTGTTTGCAAATTAAGGTCGAATTTGATGAGCAATTACTTATTACTGTACCGAGTTTCGATTGTTGTTCTAATAAGTTGCCTGCCCTGCATTTTGAGTTTGATGTCGAAACAGGGATCAAAAGCTATAGTAAAATTGTTACTTCAGTTTTGTTGTAAACGATCTCCGACTTGAGGGGGCTTTAGCAATTATAGTAAATGATATAAGAAACTATATAGAAACTTCTTTTCAATATTTTGACCGGTCAGAAACGAGACGTGACCGAGCTAAAATTTCTTTGATCGGTCAACCACAAAGCCATATTATTCAAATGAAAACTTTTGGATAGTTTTTTTTTGTTTGGCGCTATTAGTTACTCCATATTTTGCTTCATAACACTGTTTTTTTTTCCTTGTTTCTATCTTGGCCGAGAGGATCAAGGAGCGAATTCAAACCACTTCACTAACTCTTTCCTAATTCTCTCTACTAACTTAATTCTCCGCACTTATAACTCTTTCCAAGTCATTCACCAGTGATACACCATTAGAGCGGTTTTAAATTAAGGCCCGGTTCAAACGTCGAACTTTACATGTGCCGAACCTAATACCTATTTAGGTCGACCCAAACTATTAAGTTCGACTGTTGATTCAGACGGTCGAACTTTACATGTACCGAACCTAATTCGTGGCGAAAAGAAATATCATCCTTACTGCTTAAAATAGGGAAATAAACCGAAAAAAGTAAAATTCACCAAGCCTGGAAATTCTTGTTTTGATTTTAGTGTGCTTTGTGTCCTGTTATGGCAAGGAGACAGCTGAAGAGATCGCGATCGTGATATTTGGACAAAATAAAGTTACGCCATAAATTTTAAAATACATTACGATTTATTTATGGATATAAAGAAAAGCAACTTTTTAGAAGATCGATTTAAGCTGTCCAGGTTCAGTCTAAAAATCTACAATGACTACAATGTGAATGCTGGTAACCGTCGTTACGCTTCTGTGAGTTTTGTCTGCAAAGGCGCGAAAACCCACTCTGATAGCCAATCAGAAGCCCGGTTATATTGAAAAATACGTTAACATAAATTATGCATTAGGTTCGGCACATGTGAAGTTCGACGTATGAATCGAAGTCGATCTTTTGCCGTTCTATTCGACAAGCTCAGTCGAATAGAACGGCAGAGTCGACCCAAATACAAAAGTGCTGTTCCTAGTTGATTCATACGTCGATCTTTACATGTGCCGAACCTAATTATTAGGTTCGGCACATGTAAAGTTCGACGTTTGAACCGGGCCTAAGTGTCGAAAGCAATTTCGCAATTGCTTTGGTCTTGCTTGCTTTGGTACGCATTGTGATTGGCCAAAAAATAGCGCGCCACTTCCTCGACCACTCAGAAATAATATATATAGATAGCCCAAGCCTAACAGCGTCGCACTTTGAACAAGCTTAACTAAGGTGAAACTTAACTAAGGTGAAAGGTTGGAAGCACAAGAATTAAGATTGACGAACGGGCTATTTTCAATTTTAGCAATTCTCAAAAACAGTATTACGCGACCGTCTGCACAGTACATTTTTATAGACCGTACAAAAGTTCACAAAAACAACTTTTCTCTGTCTAGAATAAATAGTACCACTAGTTTCCGAATAAAATACAGTTTATGTTTGTCAAAAATTGCCCGAGAAACTGATTTGAAAATCAAAAATTGCAAAAATACACAAACATATTTGCATAAGGCGATGCGAGTGAAGATAGAACTGTACTATAAAATCAAGTCTTGTTTTGTTTACATAAAATCGCTTTTCAATCTATCTAATGAATGAACAAACACATAAAAATGGACAACACAATCTTCTTTCGAAAAAATTTATTCAAATCTCCATTAGTTTACGTTTAAAAGCAAAACGCGTACCATTTACTTATAGCTCATCGAGTTCAAGCTTTCTTCGATGAAATTCAAGAGATCGATACAACTAAATTTAGGCACGTTTTAAAATCAATTCGCCAAAACTAACAATAACACTAATAACAAGTCACTCACAGATTGATAACAACATAAATTCTCATCGAAAACTGTAATCTGTTTTACCTTTAAATTCCTCGCTTGCTTGGAAATTCAAATCTCCGCTTCTGGTTCTGAAAATTAATCATCTCCCGCATTGATAAAAACGTAATACATGAAGTTCCTCGAAGCAAGATTTTATCCCTGAAAGCTCGTCTTTTTCCACTAAAGCGGCTTCTGAGTATACCTTAATTAGTATCCCTGTCTTGAGTAGCAAACCGCGAAAAAATGCAGTAAAATAACGAGTTTAATTCTCCGCTAGGCACAAGAAAACAACTAAAGTGTTTACCGAGCTCACGGCTGTGTGGCCGCGCGAAAAACAAAATTGCTAAGATCCCGGATGTTGTCCAACACGGGCGGACGGACACGCGCCCGCGAAACATTCCGCTAGCCATGACCATGAAAAATCACGGCGTAGGTTCTATGAGTATGGAGCTGCGCAGCCAGGCCTTCGGCCTGGCAAGTGCTCCGCTAAAACCAAAACCAATCGTGATTTCCCGCGCTTGGTACCGGCGACATGTATTTGCTTTGTGTTCTGATTGGTTCATTAGATTGTCTGCGACTGTTGTGATTGGCCAGAGTAATTACTTTGAAATACGACACTCAATTGAAAACCGCTCTAATACTGTTCTTTCTTCAGTCTTACTGACTTGAGCATCAAGAAAGTCTGGCTAGAAGAATTCTCTGTTTCATTATCTTAGTCTACGATTTGGTGACATGACACCAGTTTGACACCAATAGTTCAAGGCTCTCTGTTTGACCACCTTATTCACGTACTAACCCTTAACTAACCCTTTGCCATTTTATCTCTTATCGAGGGGGGGGCATTGGGGGGTTCTGAACACCGCAATACCACGGGGGGTGACAACTGTCATAAACGCTGTTTGAGCAATACTGTGTGGAACTGAAAGTTGTCCCGAAAATTTGGAATATCTTCCCGATTTTTTCGGAGACATTCACGCAAAAATTTCAAACTTCCCGAAATTTTAACAACATTATCTCATGTTTCCCCGAAAATCTTTCGAGTCTCCCGATTCCCGGCAAAATCTTCAGATTCCCGGAAGAATTGTGTTTTTCTCCCGAAACAGGCCTTCTTAGAGTTGTCACCCCCCGTAATACCGCCAAAAAATTGACAAATACACTGTACCGTAATATCGCAAAAAAATCGCCAAATACCGCAATACGTCAAAAACCTTGTCCAAAATCGTTAGAATACCGAAACCGCTACTCTGTTCATTAAATTTTCCGCAAAAATCTGCTTAGATTTTGTTTATCGAATGTTAAGGCAAGTTAATGACTTTTAATTGGTTGTAAAACGACCAAAGTGTTATCACCTTTCATGTAATATAAACTGGCGTGACGGATTAGAGGATTTAAGAGCTGTTAGACATAGCCTGTGACAGCCGCTTCCTCCCCTCAGAAAAAAATCGGGGAGAGGGGAGGAAGCGGCTGTCACAGGCTAGTTAGACAAGGACGACCAGAAACTGAAAAAGGATCAAAAAGGGTCGTAAAACATTGGAGGGTAATTTTTAAAACCGACTGAAACGCTAAAAAACGGAATCTCGCAGGTTTTGGAAATACCGCAATACCGCAATTTTATATTAGAATTACCGAAACACCACATGAAAAATTGCCCAATACCGCAATACCGCAGACCCCAATGTCCCCCTCCTTATCTAACATGATGATTTATATGATCAGTGTAATTATAACCTTCATGGTCTCGCTCACTACACCCTACACTAACTCGAGAGTCAGTCAGTACAGTATGGTTATCATATGAACGATAGTGGAGATAAAAATATAAAAGTTCCTTTTATACAATTTGTGAGTTTTAATGACCATCAAGGTTGCGACTCACTTTTGAGGATTGCAGCCTTTTGCAGTTTATTTGTTAAAAAATCTTGTGCACATTCAGTATTGAGTTGTTAGCGAAAATAATAGCCTGCGGGCAAGCCCTCGTTCAGTGGCGTTAGTCCACGCTAACAAGATTGAGGTAACCAATGTGATTGGTCAATACCACTCTAACCAGATCTTTTAAGATCTTATGTACCGGAACATTTTCATGTGTTTTAGTTTTATTGCATCCTTTCGTTGATACGTCCATATCTATTGTTCCTGAAAAGCCCCTATGGGGAGGACACGATAAAGTATGTATGTATGTATAGAAGCGGGAACTTAGTGGGGTCGCAAAAGAACTTCCTCTGTTTATTTTTTTAGGTTTCAAGTCCCTCACTGGACTCCAAGCCATCATGGAGCTCCTGCGAGAAACTGCGCGAGATCCATATCACGAAGGGGTTAAATGAAATATCCCTTGTGGATAGTTAGGCCCGGTTCAAACGTCGAACTTCACATGTACCCGGAATCTAATGCAAATGAGCAAAATCTATTGTTCTTGCTTATATGCATTAGATTCGGCACATGTGAAGTTCGACGTTTGAACCGGGCTTTAGTCTGCTAATGCAACCACCCCTCTCCGTTACAGCCGCTTGGGACGTTCGCTTCTGAGGGTAAACCGGCAGACACGCACTTGCGCGAATTCGCCTCAGCGATAAGAGGGGCCCTTGTGGCGGGAGCCATATTCCTGGGCTAATGGGGTAGGGTGTCTACCTAGTTTGATTAAACTCGCATTATTTCTAGTGTTGATCTGGTCTTTTCAGTTCCATTCTTTCGGTTGTGGCTCGTCGTATAAGAAGTGTTATGGTTATAATTCAACATTTATAAAAAAAAAAATGCGTGAAACTATAACATAAAAAGGGAAAAGAAAAGAGAAATGTTATGATCACATGATTGGACAAAAAAGGCGCGAAATTTGCGCGTTGTGTCGCAGTGTTTCTTGGCGAGTAAGAAGCAAAGGACCGCGAACGAAAATGCTCTTTTCAGATAGCCGTGTGTTTGTTTAATTTGTTTTTATTCAGAATTGAACTTTTGGGGACACGAAACACTTATCACTGAAGAAATTCTATGTCATTTTATGGTGTTTTTACTACTGTGTCCCGTTCTTGACACAGACGAAAGCTTTCCGTTTAAAACTCTAGATTTTTGTACGCTAAATTAATTTTAGCTTGGCAACATTTTCATTCGCTGCTCAGTTGTTGTGTAAAAAATGGCGCGAGATAAAATATTGCAGTAAGCCTTTTTGTATATCTCAATGAATTTCTCTCGAAACTGCGATTTGTTATCAATGTGTTGAGTTATAAAACAGTCGCCTGATTTTGGCCGTAGTATCGGCCGATATTGCACTCGCTTTCGCACTGTAGCTGTTAAATAAGCAACTAATTGAGAACATTTGAACTGGGATGGAGGGAGAATCGGGCAAGAAAATGGGCGAGTGCTTTTAAAATCTTAATTGTTCCCCTTTCAAGAACTTTAAACCTCGGTAGGGAACACTACCAAGCATAAGTTACAGCTGCATGTGGAAGAATTCTCTCTTTCTTCACCATCTTGATATTCACCTTATAAAACGTGACAAACCAGTGTGAACGATTGTAAAGTTATATCAACCAATTAGAGCAGCGAATAGGCCATTTGCACGATGACGTCATTTGACTACTACTACCAGAATTCATTTCGTTTTTCCTTTCTTATTTAAATTTTGTAATCCCAGTGCGGTTTAAATAACAATAGCCCTAATTTGCACTACAAAACAAAAAACTGAAGGATTCTGGTAGTAGTAGTCAAATGACGTCATCGTGCAAATGGCCTATTGTGAGTTAAAAAGCAACAGGGTTGTGGTAAAGTGGCGCCCGCCCGAGACCGTGCCCAAATTTTAATTTTGGTATCAGCGGCAGTAAAGAGACTCCAGTCTCTTTACTATCAATAGTATTGGATACTCACAACCTGGAAAAAGCTGTGTCCACATTGTTGCCCGAGGCGAGTGCGACGGATGGCTTCTGATATTACTTATTCTTTATTTTTGTCCTGGATTTTGTCTTATTCGTTTACATTTCTAGCTAATTTCTTCATTGATTGTAGGCTCGATTCCCTCATTTCCGGAAAAGCGGCTGGTAATCGAGCCTATATGATTGCAGGGTTTCTTTAACGGATTGCGCTTACATTGCGAGTCCGTGCGTGTCACGCGCGGCTCGAGGCGCGAACAGTCGCCCGGGAAATTTTGTCACGCCATGTTCCTTCGGCCATGCATGTTTACCGATGTTTGCCAACTTTACGGCTTTATTATTCAAGTTGTCAAGCTTGTTTTACATGTGATATGACAAGGACGGAGTCTTTCTCGTTGTAAGGTAAGTCCTTTTTATCATATAAAAACCTCCAGAAAACAAACCTTACAAGGTTCAGGTTAGTGGACTTAACAAAGCAAATTCTCATAGGAGTTGATCATGCAATGCTCCAACTTCACACTTTGCAAACAAAACTTAACATTCTCTGCTGAATAGGCTCAGCTCACTATTTTATAATTCCAAACTATTTCCAGTCTGTTAACTAAAAATGTCAGAAGAATTCGTTGCTAGAAAACAGACAACAGTCTATATAAATGTTTCAAAAGTTAACGTTATTTTTTCTTTTGACAAGAACCTGCAAGAAGTTACAGTACAGACACAACTAGCTACACGGTAGCTAGCAGAACGTACCAAGAGTTCTTTTTGCCCCCTTTCAAATCTCTACACCTTAGACAGCTAGAAACAAAGATTTTATTAATCAATCTGATTGATGTAGTAAGGATGAGCATAAACAATGATATTAATTTTATAGCACTAACATCTAAAATCTGCCCTATATGAATTTCCATATTTTCCATAGTACCAGCCTTGAAGGTTCCAGCCAGGATGTGAAGGCTTTAAGGGTTCTAACTTTATGAACAAACTTTATGGACACTCAATTTTACCTAAGAAGTTTTGAGGAACCTCAGTTTCAATTCTTGGCTAAAAGTCTGCTAGTCTATTGTAGCATTCAGAATTGAAAACAGTGGAACCTCCCATAAGCAGATGCCATCGGGACCAGAAAAAGTGTCCGCTTATGGGAGGTTAAAAATGTAGTGTTTGTATGTGGGTGAGACCACGACTAAGTGTCTGCTTGTGGGAGGTGTCCACCTACAGGAGGTTCAACCGTATCTTCATTTTGACCAACGTGCAGTACAGGCATTCCTTTCTGAAGAAGATCTGGAAAGAAAGTTATGATTTTACTAGCATGCGAGCAAGCTCTCGGGCTTGGGGAGGGGAGAGGAGGTGGGGGAGGTAAAGGATCGAGAGCTCTCACCCTCCGCTCCTCCAAACCCGAGCCCAAGAGCTTGCTCGCAAGCTATGATTTTACTGTATTGAGTGAGGCCCTGCCTTGGGTAAATTCCGACAGGCGACATGGCGTTGAAATGGCAACACAAGAGCCACAAACTAGCGACGAACGACAGACTGCTCCAATGAATTACCAAAAGCGACCCCAATGCCAAAATAAAACAACAGCGAATTTCGCAATTGCTAAGATTTTGAAAGCATTCGCGTGCAAATAATTACTCAATAATAAAATCACTTCTCATTTTACTGTCTCATTTTCTTTTATTCGAAATAATAAAATTAATAACCAACTAAAAGTCTTAGTTCTTAGGGATCTTGTTTTTTTTTTGCGGCTGTAGATTGTCATTTGCGTAACTCCCTTTTATAGCTTTGCGTAACATGTTCACTTCCCCACGTGCTCAGTCTAGCTGTCGGCTCGCGATCTATTTTCTGCATCACGCACCGTTTTTTCTAACCTTAAATTCCGACAAGGACAAACGATTTCCATTAAATTTCTGACAGCAACATGAACCACTGACAAAACACCGACACGGGACATTATAAAATTCAGACAAGCGACACGGGACTCCCCTCTGGCAGGGCCTCTTGAGTGGTCCTTATTATTGGATCAAAAATGTGTTCCAAAGTATAAAACTAGCAGTAATCGGAGATTATGGTAACGCCTTCAAAGGAACTTCCGGCGGAAATAAGCCCCTGAAAAAAAAACAATAGGGGTGGCCATTTGGAAGACCGGCTACCAAAAAATCTCAAATTTTACTGCACATAAACCACAGGACAACCAACATGAAATTAGCATTGCGTTAAAGTGAAGTTTTACAAGGGCTGTTACATTCAAAACTGGTCAGAAAAGGAGAAAACTGCAAAAACGCAACAACAAAAAATACACCCCTTCCCGCCACTAAAACCTCCCAATGAATTCAAAGATTTATAAATAATGTGTAAAATAAATGAGATTTAAATTCAGCTTCAGTCAAAATAGAACAGTTCATTTATTTAAAGAGCAGTTGTGGCTGATTTTATTAACTCACAATATTGTTGCTTTTCAAATTTACCTATAGTAAGTGGCTGAAATAGTGTTTGCTAGATTTGAGACATTCTTAAATTGACTTAATAATTTGCTTAATTATTTTTGTAACCCAAATTTGTTCTATTTTAAAGTGTCTGAACACTAATAGAAATACTTATTGGACTCTTTCATGTCTTCTGAGTCAAAAAACATATTAACAAAATCTAACCTTAAAGCACTTTTTTGTGCCAAAGGAAAAGACCCTTTGTGCCTAGAAACTCTCATTAATTTGTTGGAAAATTAGACCACTAATATGGTGCTGCAGTGCTTTTTATATTACTTCTAGGTCTTATATTACAACAAACATAGTGGTCAGGATCAGCAGTATTATTTAACCTAAGTACAGTATTTCCAACTTTCCTTAATGCTTTTGGTATCTTAGCCTTCTCCTCTCAGTCATCTATAAAGGCTGTTATATTATTCTAATAAAAGAAATTCCATTTTTCTGTCAAGTAGTGTCGTTTGATTCTATCTCGATTCATCTCATTTCTTAAGCGCTAGAATAAGATTTACTCATACTCTTTTGGACCAAAAGGAAAATTGTATTTCTTTTCTGAAAAAGAAACTTCCATATTTTGATTGGATCTTCAATAGATATTTTGTGGGCAAAAAGTTTTAACCTAGAAATTCATTGCTTCAAATCTGACATTGGTTTTATATAGTATTTATTTTTACTTAAATTTAGTAATTGAATTTTGAAGCACATTAATAATTATTATACTGGTCAGTGCTCGACCTTAACGTTTTGGCTTACTAGTCCTTGGGCTAGTGGGGTCTGAAATTCACCAGCCAACAGGCATCATCTGCTCACATTTTACTAGCCCGAACCCATTTTTTTACTAGTCCTGGACTAGTGGACTACTGCTAAGGTCGAGCACTGCTGGTAGGCCAATACATGTAAATGCATAGTCCTGATCAGTAACAACATTAGCCTGTGAGCAAGCTCTCAGGCTTGGCGGGGTCAGGAGCAGGGAGGGTTGAGCTTGCAAACGGAGACTAGTAACTATAGTGATTGTATAAACTCACTCTCTCCTGTAGCAATTATTGTAAAAATTCTCTACCCATACAAATTCAGGTACACAGGTACAACGGTACATGACTTGCAGCCTTAATCATTTGCATGAGATAGTTTTCTAACAATAAGTTCTCCCAAGGTGCATTATTAGAATTGATTTAGACTAGTGCATGTAGCTCAAAGGGTTTCTTGGGATATTTTTTTTTTTGTAGAAATCCTTATAGTTTTAACTTACTTGTTTCAAAAAATATTGTCAAACTTTGAAGTATTTCCAATCCAGTTATCTAATATTCCCATAAGGTGGCTTTGCTGATCTCTTTTCCTGTGGCCATAAAAGATCCATTCTGGTGACCCTGTATGTAGCAACCATTGGCTGCCTTGATTGCCATCCTGTTGTACTGCGGAAGTTCAATATTGTACTCAGCAGCACCACTTTCATCATCCGACAGCACTATGTTAGACTTTTCATCATTGCACCAGAACTTGCCTGAATCAGTGCTGATCTTGTACATGCCATTTGTGCATGTTGTGCGAAAGACATCATATTTTGACTGATTGCTTTCAATTTTATCTTTACTTCCAACACGAACAAAACCATGCTCACCACGAAGAACCAGCATTGGCCTGTTGACAAGCTCTGGGATGTGATAAGCTTTGTCTGGGTCAATCTCATCACTACCTTCAATGAGATGGCCATTGTCCTTTCCTGTGATGTACTTGCCAGTGTGAGATTTGAAGACTATCTGTTTGCCATGCCATTCAATCTCAAACCAGGAGTTGCTTTCAGGCTTATCAGCTGTTGCTGTCATACCCTTGTCTCCCAAAGCCCAATACTTGCCTGTTGTACCACGAATTGCCACCTTGTTACTTGTCTTGTCAAATTCCAACTGGAAGATCTCTGTATCTTCAAGCTCACCACGGCGATCCAGAATTACATCTACACCTGATAGGAAGAAGGTAAGAGGAAACTATAACATAACGCCGCACAAAAGAGTGATTATCTCCCCAGAAATTATATCACTACTCAGTAGAAGGGCGATTGGGCGACCACTCCCAACTTATGTCCAGGATTAAATGCAATTACGAATTTTTACAATTTTTCGAGCAAGGAGGTTACATTCACACTTAAATTTAATAAATAAACGATGATGTTCATAATGCTCCCAGGTATGGCCAGCAGTCCATTCCATTGAGGGGAAAGGGTATCTTTTCACTTTTGCAAAATGCATTAACCAAATTTTATGAACTCCATTGTATTGGTGGTTTGCATGAGCGCCATGTTGGGTGGTGAATTTCTATCCTCTGGGAATAAAGCTCTTTTTTCATATGGACAATTTCGTTTGTTAATGACCACCAACATGAAAGTGCAGTACAAACAACCCATATGTATTTTATTATTCAACTGAATTGTTCTTAGTTGAGGTCAGGAGCCAATTTTCTGCTTTGTAAATCAGTTCTATTTTGAATACTTTTCAAAATTAAAATCAGTCCTATAATTCTTTATCATCTATCGATATTAAATGCGAGTTGTTTGCCCTCTAAGTTGAAACAAACACCTACTTTGCTGGGTGTAATTTATATGTAGTTTTTATGTCAAATTCTCAGGTTAACAGCTTAGTTTGTAGCACACAATTTAGAGATAGAATTTCTATTTTTGACAATTATTCTATTTCTGAATTGTGTGCTATCAATTGTCAAAAATATAAATTATATTTCTGAATTGTGTGTTACTAGCTAATCCTGAGAATTTTTTATTCTAAACAAACTCTCAACCTTTGTTAAGAAAGAAGCAACACAAAGAGGAAAAAGTGTTTCAAAGTGTGTTTATCTGTGGGAATTTGGCCCTTGCCGTAATTGAAACTTGTTATTAATATACAAAACAAAGGTATAAATTATTTAATGCACAATTCTGTGGCTGATTAAACGCTCAAATGTAATCATATATTAAGCTTCTTGTATTGCCTTTTAAGGTAACGAATTGCTCTCCAACACCCTGTCAAGGAGGCGCAAACAGACAATTCTTCTGTCAAATTATTTCCTCACAAATTTGTCATCATTAACTTAGAATTTCTTAACTGCAGCGAATAAATTGAATGCTTGCTTGCTATGTGCTTCCACATGGAATACTTGAGTGCTTGTTTAGGTGTACTGGTACCTGTTTCGACATCTAATTTCTCCTGTGAATTTGAGTACACTGTCAACAACATAGGTGTTGAGAAATTGAAATGATCAATAAGTGGATGTTGTCGTGATGCAGCTGTACGCGAAACTCTCAGAACTAACGCTGAAAGAAATATCTTCCAATAAATACAATAGTTTTTTGTTTTGTTTTTCCAACTTGGTTTTTCAGAGCTAATATAAAAGAATTAATATTTCCCACTTAGCGAAAAATTGCACAAGAGACATAACAGACCCGGGTTTGCGTTTTTCGGAAATTATGGCGTTCAGCTGTCATAATTTCAATAGGTGCCGCGTAAGCCTGGTCTGGCCTAAAAAAAGAGGCATCAAAGCAAGTATTATTAAAGGCATTTCTGTCTAGCTTGGGCATGCGTGTCTCAAACTAGGGTAAATCGATCAATGAAAGCAGTTTGGGTAAACGGTTTGCACACACGCACGATATCTGATTGAAGTTTCTAATTGAAATACATGTACAGAAGATTCCGTGACCAAAGAACCGATGATGGACGCTTGATCAATATCAAATAATTGTTTATTAGCGCTAACAGGATTCGAAAAAGTTGATTTTCACGATAAAATCGCAGCGCGGAAATGTTTGCAAATTTTGCCAAGTTTCGCCCATTCCTGAAGCTGAACATCACGTGTGAAAAAAACGGAAATTACATACGCATTGCTTCCTCCGAGAGATTATATCCGTGACATATTCACAGACGTGGCTTTGTTGTTCTATTGTTATATCGCCAGTCAAATTATTATGTACACAATTGCGACCATATAATTTTCCACCGCGTGGAAGCCATCGGGAGTTATAATTCTTGCTAAACTCGATATTCATCCAAGTGGAGTGCTGTCGTAATAATGATTGCTGTTCTAGCTCTATTTTAGACTCGTAACGATCCCGCCCTTTGTTTTTCGAGCGTTGAGGGCGCACGTGTTTAAGTTTATCGACCGTAAATCCCTTTATCTTGGTCATTCAATTCACGTCCACAACAAACAACATAAAGAACGCAGACACAAAAGCATCTTCAAACGTGCTGATTTATCAGAAAACATGGACAAAATTTGCATTTGGATGATCGAAGTCGGAACGAACTTGTTACTCTCAACAACTCAGCGAGAGCGGTGTTCAGTTTAATGTTTTCAGAATAAATACATTGGGAAATAGCGCAGTGGGAAAGAAATACAAAATCGAAACAAAAGAATACTGTACATGTTCGGTACGTACCTTGGTGAATAGACAGTCGTCTGCCTGGTTTCGGTCCGATGAATGAAACTTGTGGTGGGCTATCTTGCATGTCAAAAAGCTCGTCTTTTCCGGCGGTGGTGTTTTTACCGGCTTGAATCTTTCCCGTTCCCACAGGCGCGAGGTAAGTGCCCTTGTCGGTCCTGAATGCCACCTCCCCCTCGTGGAATTCGATGGTGAACAAACTCTTCTTGGCCGGATCCTCCTGAAGCGAACCATCGTTGTTCAGATATTTTCTGTTGCTCGCTACAATCGCGTATTTCCCTTGGCTTTCATCGAATTCAAGCGTGATCATGGCGTCCGCGCCCCACGGTATAATCTCAGTGGCTTCAAGCACGTCCGTGTTGGTATTGAGATGCGCGAAGCGCGTTCTTCGTGAGCTCTTCAGGTTGACTTGTGGGTGCATGGCGAGCTGAATACACCATAGCTCCGTACTGCCCGGTTTTGCCACGCATTTTAACTGATCACCCGTTCCACCGAAGTATGCCCCATGTACGCTTTTTATAGCCCATTTCCCGCTGGCTTGCGTCTCGACCGTGAATTTCGTTTCCTCGACTCGCTCCTCTTCCTCGCATTTCATGTTGCCTCTGGGATCCGCCGACAGATATCTCTTGAGATGGCTCCGAAAATAACAAACATCGCTGCCTTCTTCCTGCTCCAGCGTCCACATTTGTTTCTTCTTCAGCGCAGTCCCGTCCACGTTTAACTTGAACCCGAACGTCTCGAGCGTGAGATATTTTTTCGAGGCGTCGTTGAACAGGCCGAAATTCCATCTGAACGTTTTGGTAGCCATTCTGTTCGCACGTGTGTGACTGATTTCGACTGGAAAATCCGTAGAACGTCGGCGAAGACGGTTTTAAGAGACAAGTAAATCAGCGAGGAGCGCGATCAATGACGCCCAAGCAAGTAGAAGACAAGGCGTGTGATCACTGGAGTGTAGCTATGTGAAGTGCCTAGGCATCCAGGCCTGGAGGAAACCATGGGGTACCGCCTTTGATTGGAATAAAGCCATTCGTGGCGCATCATATATCATAAAAACCTGTCAACATGTGGTCGGTGCAGGAAATTCTAGCTAGACATAGCTTTCACGGAAACCTTGTGGTAAATTGTCCTCATCCCAAATTACTGGTTCTCGATCCTATAAGCCTTTGTTTTAAGCCTACAATACCTGGAAATATTTTCATTTCCTCTGTCGTGGCACCGCGCGGTTTTCTTTTTCAGTCATTTCGCGTGAACACTTCACGCAGGGATGTCACGCGTGCCAGACGCTATCGAGTTCGTTTGTCGACAGATGTCCCTGTTAACTGATCCAATCATCCATGACGGGTCCCACATATTTATCATCAAAAGTCACGAAATCTTAATTCGAAAAATTCATTACTAATTTGGCGTATAGTAGTATACCAACTTTTGTATTACGCCATAGTTCAGTTAATGTTGATCCCAGTCGTCTGATTTAGTTTACATAACTTCGGACAAAACCTGCCTCAAGCCGATTCTACTAATAGAACGCGTCTCAACAACTCATTGTGCGATTGATTTTTATTTTACTTCGAAGCGATATAAAATTGATTGCGTTCTAAGATTGTACAGTGCTCAAAATTTTCCCTTTGCCTCTCGCTCCACGCACGCGAGACTGGTGTGGCTTTTTTGTTTCGCGCGCGCGTGACTGTAAAGCTGTTTGTTTTCAAAACACTCGATGTTGTTTTTGACCACAAAAGGATATGTTTATACCCAAATCCAAAAATCCCGTCAGGCTTAATCCATGAAAAGATTAAACGAAAATCGCCACGGGCGCGCGACGGAATGTAAAAGAGCTTTATATGAAATACTGGCCGTGTTTTCACGAACGAGCAAACCAGGTCGCTTAAGCTTGTCGGCAATTAAACAACAAAGAAGGGCATTGTATTGTCGTTCTTTTGTGTTCTAATTTTCTATTGTCTTAACAAAAGAAAATATATCTACAGGAATGTTAAGCGAGAAAAACCGCCTCGTGAAAACACAGCCACTGTACCGCTAAAATCCTCTCCAATAAAATCTTATGTTGCACGTTATTCATGAGGCCATTATAGCTCCTATGTTATAACCTGCTATCAGGCGTTCTTTTTTCCGAGCGCAGGTTACCTGTGTTATTATATATATTTTTCACCTTTATTATACTTTTTGTTTCCTTGGTTGCATCTCTTTTGTAAACTGACTTCCTTTTTAAATACGTTTGTTTTTCTAGCCAATCATTTGTTGCCGCGTATGCGACTTATGTCACCTTCAATCTGAATTATTCAAACAAGTTATCGTAGTTTTTATTACAGTTCCACTTGGGGGTTTACTCAGCTTGACCATGTTGACAACTTGTTTTATCAAGTGAATTGGCGACCGTGCAGTTAGGGTCCATGGCAACCCTGCTGCAGCTGCCGTACACTTATCTGGTCGAACTTTTTTATTTAGTGGCTTGTTTTACGTGTGCAGACAAGTATATATATAAAGTACTCGTTTCTTGCGAAAAACTAAAATTCCTCGTTTGCAAGACGAGCGGCCAGTTCCCACTCGCCGCTCGCGCGCGCGCGCGCGTCTCGCTTCTCACACGTGGGAGAAAAATGTGTCTACTTCAGTCAGCTATTCATGTTTTGTATCAACGTTTGGCCAGCATTCAAAATTTGACCGCACTGAAGGCATGATTACTTTCACGCCGTTGTAGGCCTGTCCGGGGGGGGGGTACTCCCTATAATGGGCTATACGGGGATGCTCCGCCCGAAAAGGGTACCTTTTTGAGGCTGGAGGTATATGAAAGGGTCGGGATTTCACGAGTTGAAGTATGTGAAAGGGTAGGAATTTCACGAAGAATAGGAAATGGTAGCGAAAACACGAGTTGAAGCATAAAAAAGGTAGGGAAAACTGCCATTTAAGTATTATAAAAAGGGCCGTTTGAAATGTATCAAACAGACGCATGTAAAGGCTGTATGAAAGGGGTACCGATTTCAATGAAAGGTATATGAAAGGGGTACCATTTTCAATGAAAGGTATATGAAACGGGTACCTTTTCTGTCAAAAACGGTATATGAAAGGGTAAGGGTTTGGACCTCGGGGCGGAGCATCCCCGTACAAAACTTTGTTGAGTACCCTCCCCCCCCCCCCCCCCCCCGGAGGCCTGTTTGATGGTTGTTTAACTCCGGTTCCACCACGGTCTGAGTACTGAAATAGAAGTAAAATCTGCAAAGGACCGCAAACGATAATGTTGCTTACGGTATACGGAGGATCTGCGAGAGGCCTAACCAGCCAAAAAATGAACAAACATACAATAAACTGCAGGGCTGATCTGACTACGTAAAAAATAGACTTTGCGAGACACCATCACGACAGCCGGAAACCGATAACGGTAGGATCGCAACTGAAACAGATGTCGGTTGCGATCCTACCGTCTCCTACTTTATCGGTTTCTGTCGTGATGGTGTCTCGCAAAGTCTATTTTTTACGTAGTCAGATCAGCCCTGCAGTTTATTGTGTGTATCTGAGTATTGAAACGGTCTGATGGGTTCAAGCCTCATTCGGCTGATTTTTTTTTTTCTGTTTTTATTGCTGGTTTTAATGCGACGTCATCAAGCTCTAAAACTTAATAAACAAGAGGCTCCTAGCAGCCTATACTCATGCGCATGCGTAAGTAAGTTTTATGATATATTTTTAAACATGATAAGAAGATGTCCGACATGGCGAAGAGTACTCCTTTCATTCAGTCATCGTTCCTGCAAACCACGTTGTTTACTATTGATTGTTTTGGAAATGAAGGCTGTACCACAATGAAGGGAATGATTCTTTTGAGTGTTATATATACCAAACATGAACATTGCTAATGTAAGTAGGGTTGTAGGAGACACTGTCGTGACACTTGAGTAACACTCTTTTACCGGAAGTCAGGGTAGCCGGAAGTCACTAAACAGGAAGTGTAGTGGCAAAGCTATGAACCGGAAGTGTACAATTTAAAATATGCGTGCATAAATTTGCATGCAAAATCGTGACAAAAAATAAAATAATAAATATAATAACAAGAAAAACGGAGCCGAAACCTTACCTCATGCCGCTACGCGCATGAGTAATTACTATATATAGGAGACGTCTGCGCGTATGGTAACACAGGCAGCCCAAGCTATATGTGTCACAGTACCCGTTACGAGCGAAATTATAAGGATTTGTATGAGAACAAACGGTCCATTCTAGAAGCTAAAAAAATACAAACAAGATTTCAATAAAATTGCCTACCTTACTTCGTTTGTGTGTTTCCTTGTCTCCTGTCTGGTTTATGGGGCGATTTAGTGCGTTTCCAGTAAGTTTTAGTTCCATTGCTTTCACTCTATGGTCCTCTATATATCCTTATAATTTCGCTCGTAACGGTTGCTGTGACACATATAGCTTGGGCTACCTGTGGTTACAATCATTTCAGAATCATAAACTGTGACTGAATAAGTCATTATTGTCATTAGTTATTTCATTTGAAAACATGGATAGACAAGCCAGTTGAAGTCGACCTAATTACCTTACTTGAAGCAATATCCTTCAAAGCTTGAATCAAGAATAAGTTATTCTTTGTGTAAACTCGGGAGACGGGCGATAAATGCATGTAACTGAAAGAAACGGTTAGTTTGCTCAGCTGCCGCTCAGCTGAAACTCATCCATGGAATATCTTTAATAACGGCAAATTGTGACTAAAAATAATCGATAATTTCGCGAGAAATGCTGAATAATGACTGTAAATGATAACAAGACCATTTTGCCTTAGTTATTAATTTAATACCCAGACCAGAAAAAAATGATCGAGTCTTTGAAAAGATGAATTAGCCTTTCAGTCATGATATTTTTGCATCTTATTTTGACTCCGAAAAAAATCACTAAAAGTTTGGTGGTTACTGAGTTGGGTGAAATAAAGGAACTTTTACTTATAAATAACGAAGTTCAAATTCTCTCAAGGAATGGTTGTAAAATGTCTAAAATCGGCGATACATCGCGACTGGGGAGGATAATTTTAGTTCAAACACGAGGGAGAGAATGCCAAAGGCTTTACTAATCATACTTTGCTTATCTGTCACCTGTTTCTTCTTAAAAGTGTCAACACATACGGCTAGTTTCTTATTAATAAGTGTCCACTAGAAAGTAGGCCGGAACGCTATATGACAATTTTATCAGAGACCACAGGAATAGCTTTGTCTTCAGTTATAATCAAGACTTCGCGAAACTAACTAGGCTCGATTTCCGCCGCTTTCTCGCGTCCGGTCTCGGGCTCGTTTCCCGAACAGCGGCTGGTTGTCGAGCCTAGAAACTAACATGCTCTGAATTCTTTTTGTGAACAGTATTGCACTTTGGCAGTTAAAAGGAACTGTATGCCGGCAAAGCTGATATACACCGTCTGAAGAGTACAGTCAGATCGTTATCTCACGCGGGGACCAAAACTATTTTAGGCTCTATTGCGCCCATAGTCTAGAGTAGGGCGCCAACCACACTAATCCATTTATAAAACGACCCGTATCAAAAAATTCCCATCCATACTGGCGTTTTCGTATAGTTTTCACCTGGCCGGTCGAAAAACGGATATTTTTTATGCAGATGTGGACTGGGATCACAGCATCTGATCAGAATAATTGACGTGACGCAATCGTCGAAAGCCTGCGTTTTCATCCTGGCAGGCAAAACAAAATGATCGCAATGCATTTTAAAACGTTTTCGAAAGCCTCCGTTTTTGATCCGTTTTTCGTCGTTTTAGTGTGAATGCAAGCCAACACGTTTCAATGATGGATGAGCCGGGGCCTAACGCATGTTTTTTCTACCAAATATGGTTGCCACACCTTCTCATTTGTGAGTGCAGCTAGCTCTCCCTTTTCAGTCAGTCGAACGGGCGAGCAAATCACGAAAACAAGCTCGGCGAGACTGGGGAGAGGCCGCCTCTTCCCCAGCGCCCCATGTTCAACAAAGTTGAAAACATGTTCCCATGTTCAACATGTTCAACATGTTCCCATGTTCAACAAAGTTGAAAACTCCTCACTCCACCACTGAAAGCAACATTTCTGAATTCCAATGCCTAATTCAATCTGGATACCACAGGTTTTATTTTTTTTGTGAAAACCCGCGTGCAAGCGCAGAAGCAACAAGGCTCAACGCGTCGCCGAGAGAAAAAAAAACGAGTCTGGAGCTTCTGCTAACCGTTTATGCAGTTTATTTTACTTGATATTTAGGGAACGGTCCTCTGGAGCCCGGGTAGTATACGAGTGCCAGTGAATAAGACAAGGGGTATTTATGCGGTAACTTTTTTTAATTCTACTTTTGTTGTGTCTCAGTAAACTATTAAGGGTTTTCTTTAAAGGGGCATTGTCACGCAGATTTTGCTTTGTTTTGGTCAAAATGCACTAAATATATGACAAAGTACCTTTGCTCAAACATAAAATTGCTTTTAGAACACCAAGATGATAATATCAAGTGATTTCTTCAAGGAAAAAAAAAACATAATAAGTTTTTCTGCGATTTTTCCACGACTCTTGAGAGCAACTTGAAAAAATTGGCCATTTTTTTCAAGTTGCAATCCATTTCCATCCTGGCCATCCACAGCCAAAGATAACGAATACTAGTTTCTGTGCACTCGAAGAGTATTTGTTAACAAAACTGGACCATTATTTCGAAGGTTTTCATTGAAACAAATATGTTTTTTGGCTTTTCAAAGTGATACTAAAATTAGGTGACAGTGTCCCTTTAACAATTTTGTGCCAGCATGTACAAAAATCCATTTTATTTAGGCAAATGCGCTATACCTTGTTTGGATATGCTACAGTTCCAAAAAAAATGTAACAACTCGAAAATCGAAATATCTTCACTAGTGAGTGTCCTCGGGAATCTCATAGATGACATTTCAGTTTCCATTAATTTATTCTAATGATATCAATTTTAATAATGTGAACTACGAGCTAATATCAATTTTTTTAATTTTAATGTGAACTACGTAAAATTCGTCATCTGTTCTTCAGTAATGGTCGGACAATCTTATTCCAACTTGCATCCCATCGAGTCCTTTGGAAACTTGCAAGGTTTTCTTTGTAACTTGTGAGCAATGGCTTGCTCAAGGGAAAGCCTCTAAAGAGTTTCTGTAAAAAAAAAACGGAAATCACACGAGGAAAGAAGAATCAATTATTAGAATGGTGCAGCAATGCAATAAATAAGACAATAAAGTTAATATAAAAATTCCAGATACTATCTCTTATCTTTTGAACAAAGTAAACGTTGTAAAATCTTCAATCCTCCCTTAGTCAGTTTCCAGAGGATGCAACGTTTGTCTATTCGGGGGTTAACTCAAATATAAAAGTGACGAGGATGGTCGTCGTACCTTAAGAAGACAGTTTTGTGGCAAACATTATATTAATAGGGCCAAACCCATAATACGACATTCTGGTACCTTAATTTTAGGGACTCCCTTCCAAATTTATGACAAGCATCCGACTGGGTGGGGGGGGGGGGGGGAGTCTAGTCTACACAGTACATGTACTGTAGAATCCTGATAACTCAAACCGTAAGGGAAAACAAAAAAAGGTTTGTTAAATTATCGCACGATGTGAAGCAGGGGATTCTGCATCTTGTTTGAGTTAGCGAGATTCTTCTGTATTTTAAAACTATGGGCTTTTGTTTGCAAATCCTACATTTTGTTCAACTTCGTTTTAGTTAGGAGCCTCGGCTAACTTACCTTAAGTTGTTGAGCCAATTCTCTGCTGTCATGGAATATTAATCCATTCTCCTCGTGTTTCACCAACTCATGTAAGCTAAAGGGATAATGGAAATGTTTTAATTGCCACAAATTAAAGTAAAATCTGTTTCATTAAGCTCTCCCAAGTCTTGTTTCTCAGCAACAGGCTTTTGGACATGAATCTGACAGCAGGTATTCCACCACACAGAACTTGGAGCAAATAAAGTAGCTTGTACTAACCTGATTGTTGAACACTAAATCTGACTAGTTGCTGTGATTCGTTTGGAGAGTGTCAACTTTATTTGCACATTGTTGAACTTGTTTTATGAGTTCTTAAATCAACAAAGCTCAGAAAATGCCAAACCACAACATAGATGAGTATTAACAAGAACAACGTTATTGACAACAATTATTATTATTGTCCCATGTGGAGATGGGGTGACCAGAAACCTAGTGACTAGAGTTGCAATTCCGACCTCGAGACAGTTGATTTACTCAGTGATCTGCTATCTGCAACCAACTATATGATCAAGCCAGCCACACAGCCCCCTTACCAAACAGAAGAAATCTCCAAGTTGCATCCCAACTCAGGGCAAGTGACTTGAGGCTAACAAAACTTGAATTGCTTACTTACCAATCAAAGTGTATAGCACACACTGGCAGCCCACATCCAAACATGTCAACCACCTGACAAGAACAAAACCTGACTTTTAAAATTAAACCTTCATTATTTTCCCCTTTACTTCAGGCCATTCCAGTGAATGAATATCAGTACAGAGTATTTTTAATTTGCCAACTGATTGACTGGCTGACTGACCTTCATGGGCAGATCAAGTCCTGATGATGACTTATGAAGACACACACCAAGGTCAGCTGCACCTGGAAGTATTTTTAAAATAGCACCTTGTTCAGCTAAGTCTATAATATGGACACCTCTCTACTACGGACACAGTTCATTTTGTTCCAAAGAGACCAAAATCCATATAAACTCGACCCCTTTAATACAGACAGCTTATGTACTTTGTCCATCTCTTTTGGTGCCTGTATTAAGGAGGTTCAACTGCCAACTGTCTTTAGTTGATAATCCTTTTGAGATACATGTACAGCCCTCTCAAAATGTCTCACAGAAATAGGCAATATAAACAGAGTAGTAGACAGAAAGGACCAAGTGCAAAGGGGCCCTGGGGAAAATGAGTGTGAACTAAGCAGCAAATAATTGCCCATAGGTGGCAAAATTGCTGGCTGCCAGCACATTTTGAGAGGCCTGCATGTATAATTTGGTATACCCATGATAAATTCCCGGGATAAATTATGCAATGGCACTCTGTTCACAGGCATGTATTCTCCTGTAATTTGACCCACTTCATTCCAGTTCCACTTGGTAGTTTTGTACTGTACCTAGATTTTGCTTGGCATATTATTCAAGATGGTGGAATCAGCATTAATGAATCAATCAATTACCAAATAAATCAACCAGATCATGCAAACTACGTAAATTAATACCAGTTAAATGATTTCATGTGTACTGATTTCTTTTCTGTTTGGCATGGAACATTATTGCACCTTCTATGCCATACTTTAGTTTGTTTATTACATTGTTTTGTCCCGCCAAAACACCATATGATTTCAAAAAGCTGACACTGGTTAAATGGTCATTGGTCAACTTTTCCTCTAACTCTCAAATAAAGCAAGGACCACTTGGACAAACAGCACGGCGAAGTGAAGCCGGATCTTGGTGTAGATCAGGATCAGCAGTATTGAATAAAACTTAAAACTGAATGCAAGGCTGATCGGACAGCTATAAAGGGTATTTTATTGCCCAATATTTCGGTTAGGCAAAACTAACCTTCATCAGGGGCTACAAAGAGCTAAGTAAAAATGGAATAAAACGGTTACAAGATATAAAATGATTCAAATGAAAGATTAAATATGATTGGTTAACAAAAATAAACAGTAGAAACGTTTACAAAGGCTACTATGGAGAAGGGAATGCTGCTTTGCATCGTTGTGAAGAACGAAGAATGTTCAGATTGTTGAAAATGGTTCGACGTATGTTCGGAAGGGCTGGATTAAATGTTACTACAAATGGGATTCTGTTAGACTCTTTTCTCTTAGATGTTTCGAGGGCTTCGCTGTGAGGAATCAGACGTACTTTCTCTATTTCTTCTTTAATAAAACGGTGTTTATATCCTCTCTTGATTAAATGGGATGTGAGTGCGTTCGAACGTGTGTTAAAGTACTCATCCGTAGAACAAATTCTTCTCAATCGTAAGGCCATGCTAAACGGGATGGATTGTTTGGTGTGAGAGGGGTGGCAGGATGATTTAAGGAGATACTGGTGCTTGTCTGTAGGCTTAACATAAAGGTCAGTTTCCAGTCTGCCGTTGATGAGCATTACGTTAACATCAAGGAAGGGGATTTCGTTGTAGGAGAAGGAACTGGTAAATTTGATTGTAGGATGTAGGTTGTTTAAGTATGTGATAAAATCATTTAATTTTTCTTCTCCATGCGTCCATAGAAGAAAGATGTCGTCGATGTAACGCCACCAGATAAGGGGAGAATGCGAAGCACCCGCTAGGGCGTGTTCCTCAAATTTTCCCATGAAGAGATTGGCGTAGGAGGGAGCCATTTTCGTGCCCATCGCTGTTCCATTAATTTGTCGGTAGTGTTGTCCATTGAAAGTAAACGTGTTATTGGTGAGGATCATGCGGATGAGATCACAGAGTCTGGTTGTCTGAATAGTGGGATTGAGTCGTCGGTCTAGAAAATCGCTGCACGCTTGGATTCAGTCTTTGTGAGGTATGTTTGTATAAAGTGAAGATACATCGAGGGTAACGAGTAAAACACAACAAGTTGGTAACCCTAGGACATAACCCGAATACATAATATATAACCCAACACTGTACATACGTTTAATCTATGAAAGCACTTACCAAGCAGCTTGGGATAGTCTTCTGGTTCTAGCCATGGGGTGCAGATTCTCACATGTTTGAAGTTCTTTTTGTTCATGATTTTTTTATAATACTCCTTTAAGGGTCCCTTGCCTAGCAAAGCAAACAACAGAACAACGAAAAAAGTAGCCTTTCGTTTGCCGCAAAATTCAGTGAAACCTTTGAAGAAAATCCCAGATTATACAAGGGACCGTAAGTCCTGTGGTATTAGATAGATTATATGAGAAACACGAGATGGAATGTAACAATGCAATGCTAACTTTAGATCACTCCAAATACAGCATTTCACAGAAGTACTATGAAAACAAAAACAACAAGAAAAACAGGTTAAAGGTCCTCGTAACCGCCATAAGCACTTGCGGTCTTTGTGTAGAGTGAGCAACCCTGAAAGAAAACAAAGAACAATGCCAATAACAACTAAGGGGAAAACGGTGTGGGTGGGATTGCATTGTTACATTCCGTCTAATGTTTCTCGTATACAGTAAACACCTGCTAATAAGAACCTACATTTTTACAAGTCAGCCTGAATAGGTTCTTATAAATTAGCTGTTTAGTGGGAATTCAGGCTGTTTATGTTCTTAATTAGGTTCTTATTAATTCAGAGGTTTAAACTGTTTGCTACTGTTCAGAATAGTACTTTAATCCCATTATTTCAGTCGTGTCACAGAAACTACTAAATCATACAAAATACGGCACAATATTTTCCCTGAAACTATTGTGTACAATACAGTGTACAACAGTTTACAGTGGACCTCTGTGAGCCTTGCATGGATTACTAGAACTTCAGTACACACTAAACAACATATCTTATACTGAATCTACATGGGAGCTGGATTTTTAGATACAATGCCTGCTTTTTGAATTAACTTAATTGATTAAGGACGTTCGCGCCCATTGCTACTGCGCATTTTTTCGCGCATGTCACGCAAACGTACTGTTAACAAGAACGTGCCCAACGCAAACTTTTTTCAACTTTATAGAATGGAACGTAAAGAGCGTATAGTATTATGGGATAGCTGTGGATCCAGGTCTTCTCGGAAATGTCACGCAATGACGTGACAGTGCGAATAGATGGTCACTGAGAACTTCGCAGCGATTTTACTCTCTTGGATGCCCGGTGACCCCTATTTTTCTTTCCGAAGATCACTTCCTTTCCTAATTTTCTCCATTTTAACAAAAAAAATCTGTACGTGAGAAGTTACAAATATTTCGCCTTTTCTGCTCTCGTGCGACCAAAGCATTTCTTCGAATGTGGACGGGCAAGACTAATATGTTTTCTTTTTCAAGGCCTATTCTACCTCAAGGAACGACAACAGATGCAAAAGTTTACGTAATACACTTAGTTGTGTTGAATTGAGTACGTATACCTGATCTAAATTTCACTAAAGTAGCTTCTTTTATTGCTAATAGTTGTAAGCTAAGATCGTCTTTAAATA
This sequence comes from Cladopsammia gracilis, assembly GCA_022457155.1. Lineage (NCBI taxonomy): Eukaryota > Metazoa > Cnidaria > Anthozoa > Scleractinia > Dendrophylliidae > Cladopsammia > Cladopsammia gracilis. The sequence continues at coordinate 666,182 of JAJGOT010000205.1, read as the reverse complement.
ACGAAAGCTTCTTAAAACGCATTGTCTTCAATGCGCCTTATCTCGAAAACGAGCACGGTGACCCCCCCATTTTTTTGGTCATTTTGGCAATAGTTGATCTTCACCTTACTGCATGGCAAGTTTTAAAAAAATCTGTACGTGGGAACATTTTGGGCGCGAACGTCCTTAATTGGACTGACCTTACAAATAAGAACCTATTTCAAATGTCAGGCTGAATGGGTTCTTATATAATGGGGGTCTCATTTCCAAATTTCAGCCTGTGGGTTCTTAATCCACTAGGTTCTTATAAGCGGGTGTTTACTGTAATCTATCTTATACTACAGGACCTATGGTCCCTTGTATAATCTGGGATTATAATTCAAAACATTTGACTCCATGTAACAATGCATGTTCAAAGACATAAATTTAGTACTTAGCACTAGCTAGAACTGTCCTACTAGCACAGGTTTATAATAGAAACATCTGAACGTTGTGTCAGAAGACCAGCAAACCATTGCTTATAATAATTAATAATAATATTAATAATAATAATAATAATAATAATAAATAATAAAAATAATAATAATAATAATAATAATAATAATAATAGAAACTTATATAGTGCACATGTCGCTTTTACATTCACTTATGAGAATGAGATCGAACGTCAGCTTATGAAGGTGCCTCTGGCAGCCGCTATCAGTCCATTGTTGATCTCCTCTCCCCCACCCCACCCCACCCATGAACAATGAATGGCACTGAGGGTGGTCACAGCCAGGATTTTGTGACGTCCTCAGAATAGGCAGAAAAGGCCACGCCAACCCTGGCAGCAGCTGAGGCAGAGGCTCCACACACTGAATGATGCTTGAATTGAGAAGCCTTGTGTCAATACCAGCTGCCTGTAGCAAACTCCTTACTTATTGAGGTACAGTGCTAGCAGAAACTGGCTTGTGAGGTTCAACTACAGACAGGAAGAGCTTATTTTCCCAACCAGCTGTATTAGGTTTCATAGCTATGATGTGAGTTTCATACTCCCGAAGGCACTCCACCACACACAGGTTCTTGTCCTCAGGAAAACTGGCAAAAGATTGCTTCAAATTCTTGCCTGTCCTAATAGGTTTAGTTAGGGAAGGGAGGTTTATTAAACACAACTCCCTTTAGATAGAAAGGTCTATCGGCAGAAGTTAAGGCCAGCAGCATAGCAAGCTTTTGAGACAGAACTTTGACAGACAAGCTTCCATTAGGATCAAGAGATCTGATGTGCTCAACAACTACAGAAACATCCCAGGTAAAGGAGTACCTAGGTTGAGGGGGTCTTGAATTGAAAATACCTTTCAGTAACTGACAAATCACAAGGTGCTTCCCTACCTGCAGGGTCAATGACTGGGTGTGTCATTGAAATTGCTGATCTATAAGCATTTAGGGTTTTAGGAAATTAATAATGTGACTCAAAGATGCTGAAACAGGATTGACTTTTCTCTCAGTACACCAGCCAGCCCACTAGCACCATGCAGAAGCAAATTGATCAGAGGTGCTGTTCCTCCGTGCTGCTGCAAGCTGGTCTCTAGGTTGGAGAGTAAAGCCACCCTTTTCATACTTATTCCTGAGATAAGCCATCCTCCCAGCTGTTGGTGGGTTAGTGGGTGGCAAACGCCCTCCCAAGTTAACATCAACTGTGGCGTTTCCCTACACCAGGGCAACACAGAAAGCCGTAAAAACTTAGAACAAAAAATCATCTTTCGAATCGGCACTCTCAAACCCCACGGAATTAACGAACGCTTTTCATTCAACTAATTTACATTTGTTTTTCACGTCACAAAATTTCCACCAATGGCGGAGCTCCTCCTACTATATAAAACCACACACTACCCACAATCCCTTGATTCGCTCCGACGAAGGGCTAGCGCTCGAAACGTCAGCTTTCTCGAATCTTTTTACGGTGGCTAATTTACCTTATCGACTCAGTCGATAAAACCAAATTCTTGTGCTTCACCCCCACCGACGCAGCACCACAGTTTCTCTAGAAACTAACCCCGTCAACTTTTTAGGTTGATTACAAAACCTAAGCTTTCTAGGAGATTTAAGGCAGTTGCCAGATGGAGACGAGCAGTCTGTTCTGAGTCTGCTTGAATGAGAAGGCTGTCGAGCTATATATTATTAGATGAATCCCTTAATTTCTGAAGATTTGCTACTACAGCATTCATGATTTTGGTGAATGTTCTGGGGGCACTGGCTAGCCGGAATGGCAGAGGCCGGAATGGCAGAGTTCGCTTCCGGAGGAACCTTAAGAACTTTTGACGCCCTTTCCAAACTGGGACAGTGAAGTATGCATCTTTTAAGGTTACAGTGTACCTTCAGATCGAAAATTTATTGAATTTTTTTTGGCGTCAAAATAAAGTTTACAGAATGAACTTTCATCCAAAAAAATTATCGAAAAATAGTGAAAATTGACGGAGAAATGACGGTATAACTTTTGTGGGCGGAGTTTGTTTATGAAGCGATATGTTTTTTTAACCGCTGTTTTGTCGAAGTCAATTTTTCGCTTGTTGGAGACACTTTAAAGAGCTACAACTCAAAGGGAATTTGTTCGATTTTTTTTTTCAAATTTGGACAGAAGCTAGGCTAACATATAATCAACAAAAACGTGTCGGCGAATTTCTTATTTCCGAAAACTTTTTCGTCAAGAGCCATTTCCGTGCGATCATTCCAATTTTTTTTTCTCCCTTTTTCGAAAATATTCTGTAACTTTTCACTGCAATTGAATATGGGAAATCACCGACACGTTTTTTTAGCGCTTCGTGTCCGAAAACCCGAGAACAAATCAAATTAGCAAAATACAACAATCGCTTTGAGTTATAGCGTTTTAAAGCTGATTCGGACGTTCGAATTTAGACGTCGTAAAAAATTCGACAATTCATTTTATTACCAAATGGTTTCCATATTTAGATAGCCAGCTCTATAAGCTTTAATTTGATATCTGGTTTAGGTATATTAAGTGTGATCTTAAGACGCTAGAGCTGTTATACTGGAGACACCCCCGAAGGTACACTGTAACCTTAAGTCCAGCTTCACCATGAAATCCCCCTTTTTTTGAAGATCTCCTTGACCCCCCAGCCCCCCCCCCCCCCCCCCCCCCCCCCCGAGGTGTTTGATGTTACTGGGTGGATAGCACCCTGGAGTGCCATCTTGTCCACTTCTGCTAGAACAAGCTCTAATTGAGTCATTGACATGAAAGTGTGGGGCCAGGCCTTCTAATGAGGCACTGTTTGAAATTCTATCTTGTAACCCATAATAGTCTGATCTAACACACAATGGTTGTCTGTAATTAGATGCCAATTGGTCTGAAAATACTTCAGCCGGCCTGCAGAGTTCATTGTTAACAAATTCAGAGACATACCTGTGTTTACTTGCTGCTTGGAGATTGGATTGGGGGTGGAAGATAACCTCTTCTCTTTAATTGGTAATTGCAGCCTCTGTTTTGGCAACGGCCTGGGCAAAATCCCCGTCGCGAATTGTTCCATGTCCCTCCACATGCAAGATGGGGGAAACCACGTAACATCCTCCTTGGAAAACTGGACAACAGCAGATGGAGCATCCAGCTTTTCTGATAAATGTGCATGGCAGTTCCAAGCAGGCCCATGATATCAAGGATCATATCCTGAACCTCTTTGAACTCATAGTGGCCGGTTAAACCACCCATATGGTCAAGAATCTAGGCGGGGTGTGAACACAACATACACGTCTTGGGATAATCTTTTACAATCTGAGGGTGGTCAATTCTCGTAGTACCTAGAATAGCTGTGAGTTCTTCTGAAGTCTGTCATCTGGTTGTACTGGCTTCACTGAACTACCACATCATTGCGCTCAGTAGTATCACCAATCCCCCTTTCAGAGGGAACCTTTAGTTTGCTCGGATGCAGCAGTGGAGTCATAGGACCTTCCCACCATATCTTCGGGGCCATAAAGCTCACCAGCAGACCTCTTTGTAGCAGTTGTTACAGTGTGGTTGATAGAGCCATAAGGCTTTCCTATGTTAGCACACAAGCTGCTCAGGACGGCCAATGAAATCGCTTGAATAAACCTCTGGTCGGACAAAGCACCTGACCAAACCACTTACCTTCAGCATCAGGGTCCGAACGTGGCTGTGGAAGTCCAGAGGGTGCTTTATCTGCTGGAAGTTACCCAGTTAGCTCTACAGGTTCTGTCATTTTTGCAAAATGCAGAAAACATGACTTCCAAAATGGCGGAGTGAAACAGAAAGGCGCAGGGTTGAATGACTTCAAGTGCTTATGGGGGCCACAAGGACCTTAAACCTGTTTTTCTTGTGTGTGTGTTTTTCTCATAGTATTTCTGTGAAATCCTGTATTTGGCATTGTTACATGGAGTCGAATGTTTTGAAGTATAATTCAAATACCACATTTACGTGAATAAAATGCCTCCTCTTGTACAAAGCAGAAGGGGGATGCCTGAGGGATTTATACAAAAGGAATGTTTATTTAGACCTATTTCTTGGTGTTGTAGATACTATTGTTGACCAGGCCCAGGTTGTTCAAAAGGTGGATAGCGCTGTCCACCGGATAAATCACTGACCAGTGGATAAGCATTAACAAATCCATTGTGTTATTCACTGGATAGTGATTTAACCGGTGTATAGTGCTATCCATCTTTTGAACAACCAGGGCCAGTTAGCTATTGTGTTGTGGTGTGGATATTGTTCATTGTCTTTTGACTCGTTTGTTTTATGTCATTTGGTGATTGCAACATCAGCAACACTAAGGAACTGCAGTTATTTTAAGAATATAACAATTTATGTGTGACTGACTTGCCTTTGAGCAATAAATAACCCCTATTCGGTGGTTTAAGAGATAATACGAGCAGATATTATACATGTTCAGTAAAATGTCTGCATGCATTATCTGTTATTCCATTGAATAAGAGATTTATTATTTTTGACTGAAATTCCTTTATTATAGCTACTGTATCTTTAAACCAGAACACTAAGGTGTAATATGACGATCTACTGTGTAATAAGCTCAGATATTTTGGGTGGTCTCTTTTCCTTATAAGGTAAAATGACATCACAGTCAAATAATAAATGTTTTAATTAACACCTCCACAAAGCAACTCTCATTGTGCATTCCCAGCACCTATTGCAGTTTTATTTTTGAGAATAAAATAATTATAATGCACTCACCAGTTATTGCACAAACTAATGAGGGAAGGTTTTCTTGATCTTCACTTAAAAATTTCTCATAAGCTGTTAGCAAAAAGTAAACACATACATGTACACAAAATTAGTTGAAATTAAAAGTATAATATGTTACCCAAGTAGTAAATGGAAAGGGGTATTCTTCCTTGAAATTAAATAACAGATACAAAAAAAAAACAAATCATCTGATGGGTGTTGTGGTTTTTGCAATAACTCAGAATTATCATTGGGAGACAAGGCCAGTTCGACAGTTAAATTTAGGGTGCCCAGAAGTTAAGGTGAAAGTACTGAAGAACAGAAGTTTTTTCTTGTCACCCAAAGACAAAACTTAGTCGTCAGTGGCTACCAGACACTGCTAGAGCACAGCCCTGTAATTTGTTATAATTTATTTCAGGCATTATTTTAAAGCTGATTTGAGCTTCTCAAGTGCGGACTTCTTACCTTCAAAAGCATCCAAAAGAATGGAGAAGTCTTCATCTTCTATAAAAATAAAAGGGAATGCATGTCAAAACATAAGATTTGTACAAAATCATTGTAGATACCAGTGTAATAAGATTTCAAAATTATCTGGGGGGGGGGCATGCCTCCAGACCCCCTGGAGGAAAGGGGCAATATCGCCACTTAACTCTCAATTTTATTGAAACCCCTGTGCTTGTACCTTTTAACAAACATAACCACACTGAAGCCCTTACAACATCTACCAATGGATATCCCTGCCCTCTGCAACCCCCTGCAGTGTTCTAAGTGAGGGGTGTTACCAGTAAGTATTACAACTGTGCAATAAGTGTTTAAATGAATACCACCTTGTTATGCCTTCTCTTTATTTACTGTAATTTTTCAACAGTCTGACGTTCTGTGGCTCAATGGCATCCAAATTCAAAATTCAGATACCATTCTTAAATGATATGGATATAATTTTAGGATTTGTTGGAAAAACAACGCACTGGCTGTTATTAAATCAGATCATCATTGTGTGGGAAAATGCATAATCTATCAGAGTCATCTTAGAATAGTTAAACCTCAACTTTCCCATGATTTAGCCAAATTAAATTATATTGAAGGATCAATAATTATTGCAAAACAGAATGGCAGACTTCAATTTCATATCACAAAATGGCAACTGTTTTTACAATCAATATCAATTTAATAGGTTTTAGTAATGATCCGCATAAGGATAGCACTGAACGGCAATGCATGATGGAATGTTAACTTTTTTCATTGTTACAACTAGTGATCTCGTTGGCCTAGACTCAAAAACCGCTAAAAAGTTAAGGTTCAAGGTGCATTTTGTCTAATTTTTTTAAGGTTTCAAGTAATTTGAGACCCAATCGCACAACATGCAATTTTTAAAAGATATTGTATTTGGGGAACTTCATCAAAGAAGCAAAATTATTAGCTATTGTCTTCCGCTATTCTGATTGGTTAAGCACAAACATTTCCCAAAATTTATTTGATTTTAATGGATTTTCTTTATTTTGATAATGAAATATAATTATTAACCATCAGCTCCTCCTCTATTCTTGAAATCAAAGATATTCAATGTGGTAAAGAGCCAATGCCACAGAACAATGAAGTTTGCTATAGTTCTTATGTGGAGCATTACTTAATTGAGAACTCTGCCCTGGAATATTTGCCGTGTGTCCAGACCATCAATTTGGAAAGATAAAATAGGTTTCACCTGTCCAACTAGTACTGCTGACTAAAAGAGCAGATCTTTGTGGTCTGTTAAGAATTCTCCCATTCTTGAGCTGGAGTGTAAATGCTGTCATGGAATCCACATTTTCCTTGTTATCTAAAGGACTTGCAATAGGAAACATACATTGTTAAAGGGACACTGTCTTGGGTAAAGTATTGTGTTTTCATGATAATGGCCGCAAGTTTGCTTTAAGCTTACTTTATTTTCTTAAAATGGGAAGAACAAATCGCCAAAAGTGATGAACGCAAAGAAATATTAACTACAAAGACAAATTAATGTCTGTGTTCCGTATTTGTTTTATTACGAGTTGACTAAGGTAGACAATTAAAGTGCACCTAACCCCTAATTTTTTTATTCGCCTAAATGAATGTGCTTGTTTTCTGGAGTGTATCTGTGAAAAAATTTTTGGATTTGGTGAAATCCTCGATTTTCTGTGAAATGTTGAAATTTCCAAAATCGTGCCAAAATGGAGCTGTGTTTGGTTCAGTACCAAGTTAGACGGGGCATGGGTCTAGTCACATGACGTGACGTACTTTCGGGAACCATTTCCTTCATTATTGCGTGAATCAAGTGTAAATACCATGCTTTAGTCGTGCAAAACTCTTACAAAAAAAGAAATTATGCCTGCCCAGTGCCTCGCCGCTGAAAGTACTCGAGGATGCTTTCTTTGAGGGAATTTTGGTTCCCGAATCTACGTCATATCAGGCACTCGCCCCAGATCCCATGTTGCTTGGTACCGAACCAAATTATCCTCCAATTCAACAGGTCACAGAAAATCGGGGATTTCACCAAATCAAAAAATTTTTTCACAGATACACTCCAGAAAACAAGCACATTCATTCAGGCGAATAAAAAAATTATGGGTTAGGTACACTTTAACTCAACCATATTGTTTGGCATAATGGGGAACACATTCCCAAAATTCAATCAGAATGGAAACTTTGATTTCATGACCGCCTGTCACAAAATCAAAATTGATGAACTGTAAACTGTCAGTTTGATTTTTATTTTCCTGTCTCAGAATACGATAATGAATCCGAGACAGAGGAAAATAAAAATTAAACTGGTTTGAAAATTTTGAGCCCCATCATATATTTTGGTGGTTTGATATAACATAGAAATTAAGGAGGCAATATTTCGTTATTTCAGCAGGCCAGTGTAACTTTAATTTCAATTGCATAGACTTTGTTCTAGTGCCCATGTATAATATTATGTTGTGGTTCAAATTTTTCTTTGGTTTGAAAATTTTTTGACCAGTTTGATTTTTGTTTTCCTTTGTTTCAGAAATGATATTGAATCTGAGTCAAAGGAAAATAAAAATTAAACTGGTTTGAAAATTTTCAAACCAAAGAAAAATTTGAACCACAACATACATGTGCATTGGTGAAATCACTTTTAATTAATAATGATGCTGAAAATTATTATTGTTACCTTTCTATTGCATTGAAAACTTCATATTCTTTTGATAGTTTTTCAAAAAGCTGAAATAAAACATTTAAAACATTCCCTAAATTGAAAATTATATTTTTTAAACATTAAGCCATGCATGTAATGCAGTAGACTTGTAATGCATTAGATCAAGAATTTAGGCCAACAGCAACAACAAGAAACAAAACAATGAAATGAAAACAACAACACAAAGAAACACAGCTAGAACACAGTGCAACCTCTTGTGAATTATTAATTTCATTTATGTCAAATCCATGACTTGCCTTGTGTTGTGTAGCAAGATCCATTGCTTGAAACCGTAGTGGAGGTCTATCATACAGTGTCAGTGCCCTGAGTACAAAATGGTACATGTAATTTTTAGTTTTAATTTTTACTTAATTTTGCATGTCTAGAGATCAAGAAGAATTGTAAAATCTAATCAATCATCACTGGTAATTAAAAAAACCTCAAAATTGCTAAAAATAAATACCAGTAGTGGTTATGTGTACATCCTGTTTACTTTAAAGCAGTAAAGCTAACAAATCGTTATACATGTACATGTACCTGTGAACATGTTATACATATCATACTGAGATTAAGAGACATTTAACTAACCTAATTCCCCACTGTTCCCACAAATCCTTCTGCATTGCTTGAGTAACACACAAGTTACTTGAGGACATAGTTCCAAAGAAGAATTCATACCTCCAAATAAAAAATGTTACCACTTTAATACTGGCAAGATGTATAACAACAACAATTCACTCTTCCTGGCTAAGACCTAGTCTCCTAGTATACAATCGTTATTAATTTTGTGTTATCACGCACCACACACAAATAACAGCTCTGTAGGAGACTAAGCTCGGCCCTAGACTAGTAACATACCGTTTAGCAATCTTCACCAGTGGATGCCCATCATTTTTCACTCCAAGAGCCAAAATTGTAAAGCCATAATTGTGCCAATCAATGATAAACTTGCTACCACACAACACACTTACAAACCAGGCAGCTGCAAGGGATGGTATAGCTGGAGGATTCTGTTAAGAAAAATACAAATTATTTTAAAACTTTGAAATTTGATCTTGAAAAGCCAACAAGAATGGAGTTGGTGAAATGAGCAACAGTATGTAGCCTTCATGCCTTTTTAGAGTAACAGGATTATTAGTTACTCTGCCCCATGAATTGAGACAAGTTTCATAGTTTATGAAATGTTGAGGTGAAGTGCAGTGGGGCTTTTGTCCTGATGCTGCTATGGTAACTGTGAAGGTCTGACAGAAACCCTGAACAAGCTGGCAAATAGGGGTCCTGGCAGGTCTACAGAAGACCTGAATCACCCACTCTCAGACTGATCTACCGACTACAGAAACTGAGAGGCCTTTATGCATTCCGTGGTGCTGATAAGGACCAATGACAGTGTATGTACCGGTACCTCTATGGATGCCCAGGTGGCATTGGGCATGTACCATGCACCATGTAAGCAGCACTTAAATACATGTTTGATGCAAACAGGAAATGGAATAGGAGCCTGAATGAAGTAAAATTAGACTGAAAACTGACAGGGCTGTCCATGGAAAACGAAGAACTGATCTGGGCACCTTATGGCACCTTATGGCTGGGGCACCTTACATTTCACACACTGGGCTCCAAACTTCTGAGCTTTCAGCTCTTTGGGCTCCTTAGGATTGTTTCTAGGAAAGAGCTTTTTTCCTAATTGGGTTCCCTTAAATTACACGGTACCTGTACTAAGAAATGTGTGCATTGTGACCCACAGCATAGAAGCACAGTAACGAGCTGGAGAAACTGGAGAATTGCCTTTGTAGCAAAAAACATTAGTTTTGGCAAACCTATAATGAAGATCGAAAAAAAAAAATCATTCTTGTCTTAAGTATTGTATTGTGTAGCATGAGACACAGGTCAAGCACATGCATGCATGAGGTTCATGCAAACCTCCAGACACTTTAACCTTTTTGATGAAGCTCAAAATATTTTTGCATTTGGCTTCACGCTACATGTACAAAATGTCAAACAGGCTGGGTTAAAAGTAATGAAATGTTCCAATCAGTGCATTAGCTTTCCATGGGAAAGGTGCGGCTGAATTTGCTTATGTTATGGTTTCCCATTTGAGGAAATTCACAATCAGTGGAGAGGGAATAATCATCCCCTACCTAACAACAAGCTGCCACTGAGTAGCTCCCCCTCCCCCCTCCTCCTCCTTCTTCTTTTTCCCTCTTCATAATTCAGCGACTGGGTAAAGCTCAATATCTGATTACATTTGAATGCTTCAACCAGCTTTAAGACCACTCAGGGTCATGTTAAAGGCCCAGTATCAACCATTTGGCTTTGTGGTTGTTTGTTTAAATGTTTTCAAATGACGAGCTCGCCCATGATTGGTTCTTTGCACATTGTTGGTTGCCCCATGAACTTATACATCTCGCGCATGTCAACTGTTGACTCAGGATTTCGAACTTTGAAGCATTAATATAGCAGGATTTTGTGTATACGCAATTATTTTCTAAATGGATACATGTTGCTTTCCACAAGAGGTGTTAATTTCTATGCCTCAATTTGGGAGAAAGTTCAAATGACGACGAAGAAGAAGAAGAAGATATCAACATCACTGCTACCTTATAATTTCATTGTCCAAACACAGATCAAAACAACACTAGCCAAGAAAGCGGTAAATAATAAATTAGTAAATTACCAAGATATTCTGCAAATTCACTGTCAGTGACCTTCCAGAAACTTTCCTTTCTCTCTCTCCAAAGATTGAAAACAGATTTGCGGAGTCAAATATACTTAGCCGAGCCCAGCAAATGTGGTCCCCCAAAAGTAATCGTTGCATGCTGAAGCGCTTGACTACTGGCAGATTTATCATGGCCCACGTAAACATCATGAATATTATGCAATATAGTTGCCCAAGATCAGAATTTCACACTAGAAACCCATGAGCCGCGTAAGATTCCTGCGAAAGTTCAATGTTTGTTTACCCAATAGAGATCACATGACAGTGTCATGACGTAGACAGCGAATAAGGTCTATTGATCAAAATAACATAAGATTCCAAACACCGATCAAAAATATCGATCAAAAGCAAAACTACAGTATAATAGCAAATACACTTACTTGCACTACTTTAGAAACTCAAATCTAATTTTAAATGCGGATGGAAATGCATTTCAAAGTAACGTGATACATCGGCAATGTTTGACTGCATTAAATCAATTATCAAGGCATTGGGCGCGCAATGCATTTTTGGTGATACTGGCCTTTAATTTACTTTTACATGACCCTGCAAGTTTGTTTATCACATACAGTAATTATAATTTTAATATTGTTGTCTAGATAACAAGTCCCAATTCGTAAAAGTCTTGCCAAATAAAAAGATGATACATTGTATTCGAAGATTCCAATCTTCTTAGGCAAATCCTCTTTAAGTAATACTCAAACATGGCTTCATGAGTCTGCTTTATAAACTAAAAAGGGGGTGGGGGGGGGTGGGGGTTCTAGCTCAAGTCTACTAAAACTCTGACCTCTAAATATTTCTGGAAATTCAGATAATGTCTTTATTGTGACTTTTTCACTCTCAGTTAGTTCCTTGATGGGCTTGGACCCTAAAATTTAATATAATTAACAAAGTTAAAATAAAAAAAGAAACAACTATCCTACCATCCCTTCCCCTCTTTGCCCCATGGCCATGTGAGCCCCTCCCATCCACACCCCAACAGTTTTGAATTCAATAAATCTAGCAACAGTTATTTAAACGTTTTTCTTGCAGTCACGCTTGTAAGCAACCAACTTCCCTCAGTGAATCTTGTTTACTGAAATTCTCAGAAAAATTCTGTAATTGACAACTCTCATAAATGACCAGCTCTGGTGGCTTATGAGAGCTTCAAACCATTATTTGGAGAACATGATAATGAATGGTGATCCACCCCCACATTTTTAAGACCCACCTTCTTATAAAACAGGCGAAAACTGTCAAATTTCGACAGAAACATCTCATTACCCAAATACCCTGGCATACCCTAGAAATTTGACTCATTGCTATGATTGGTGAGTAGGGAATTTGAAAATCAAAGTCTTCCCAAGGGTGGGGAATTTGAAAACTGCATATTTGAACAAATTGCCTCAATTTCATGTTTTCTATCTTGGCGCTTGTACACAACAAAGCCGTGGTAGCATTAGAGCATGATATATTGCAGGATTTTAAAGGACAGAACTGCGCCTTTTGTGGGGGAATCCTTGTAACAGCTGCAATGGCCAATGCACTGGCCATTATGTGTCAGACATTCTGATATTGCTGGAACTATGCCAAAATAATCAGGCCATAAGGTCTCTGCCACCAAGCATAATAATAGAAGAGGCATTCAAGATTAGAAAGGTGCTGAAAAATCAACACACTTGCCCTGGCAAAAAATTGCTGCCTTTCAGCTATAAGTAGAGATTTGGCTTTACCATCTTTAAAAGAAGCAAACAAGGTGCACAAAGGTAGTCTAGAAGGCCAAAAAAAAAACAAGAGAAAGCGAAAAAGCAAAGCAAAGAAAAGAGAAAGAAGAAAAGAGAAAGCAGTAAGAAACTGACAAATGAAAGAGAACTGGTGAAATGAACAATGAAACAGTGCCAATTTGTTTTTCTTTTGTTCCTAACGTAGGTGAATGAAAATGAGGAATGAATAGAATTAAAAAGAACAAAACGGAATAATGGCCTTGGTAATCATTTAAATTGAAGGCCTCCTGGCAAGAATGTCCTAAGTAGTTTCAGTAAAAGTGAAATTTTGCGCGTTTAAGATTTCGCATTGAAAATCCCACATAGACATCTTAAAAATATGGTATATGGCATATACATTTTGCAAGAATAAAAAATTTCTGTATGTTTGATTCCAAATAAATCGCAACAACATTTCAAACCTTACTGTTTGTATACTGGTAATAAATTGATTGAGAGATTAACACTGGTTTTGTGAAATTACTTCAAGATAGTGTCAAAAAGCAGCTTAATGTTATGTTTGTACATCGTCAAAGTTTTGTTTACTTTCTCTTTTGCGATCTTGAGAACTACCTTTTTTTCTAACATGGCTCCATGCGCAATTTTTGGGTAATTTTCGATTTTAATCACTTTTGCAAAAATCTGAAGAACGGCTTGATGGATTTTTTTAAAACATTGACCACGCATGCTTACCGATGTGAAAATTATTATCTCAAAGTTTCATTGACATTGACTCATTGGAAGGCTTTTAAATTTAAAGATGAAGATGACGTACGAAACAGCCGAAAAGTTTACGTTACAAATTCACTTTTTTAAGTTATGCTTAGAAATGATTTCAAATCAATGCACATTACATTCCTCCACGATTAATACATTTCATTGTAATCTTCTGTGCATCTATTATTATCTGTATTCAAGCATGATTGTACCTTATTACTCTTTGTACTACTTTCCAGCTTCCCTTTTGTCTTTTTTTAGGAATATTTTTAAGCAATAAAAAAAGTCCCTTTTAGGTTTTAAAAACGTTTTTACAGCAGGCATTTTGAACGCAAAAGAAAACAGATGCAAAGAAATTTGCATCAATGAGCATATATTGAAATGCTTCAATCACGGAGGAATGTAATGCGCACTGATTTGAATTCATTCTGAGCATAACTTAAAAATTGAATTTGTAATGCAAACTTTTCCGCCGGTTCATACGTCGTCTTCATCTTTCAAATTAAAGGCATTCCATTGAACAAATGTCAATGAAACTTTGAGATCATATTTTTCAAATCAGTAAGCATGCGTTGTCAACGTTTTAAAAAATCCATCGAGCTGTTCTTCAGATTTTTGCAAAAGCGATTTAAAAAAATCAAAAATTACTCAAAAATTGCACATGGAGCAATGTTAGGAAAAAGGTAGTTCTCAAGATCACAAAAGAGGAAGTAAATAAAAATTGTATGGTGTGCAAACATAACATCAAGCTACTTTTTGACATTATCTTGAAGTAATTTCACAAAACCAGTGTTATTCTCTTGATCAGTTAATTACCAGTATACAAATAGTAAGGTTTGAAATGTTATTGCGATTTAAGATGACTATGTGAGATTTTCAATGCAAAATCTTAAACACGCAAAATTTCACTTTAACTGATTTCGAAGTTTCTTATTTATTGTCGTCATGGTGATATCCATTTTCCCAGAAAATACATCTTGCCAAACTTCAATTTAAAACCAGTTAGTAGTGAAAATTTCACGTTGATCTCACTTTGAGAAGACCACTTAAAAGCAGATTGAAAAATGTAGGTATCACCTTCAGTAAACTTAATTTGACAAAAATGTGCTTTCAAAGGGCTAAAACATACAATTTTAGTTAAAGTTGCCAACAAAATACTTAGGACATTCTTGCCGGGAGCCCTTCAATTATATATATTGATCCATTAACATTGACCAAAGGTTTGTGATTGTTATATTCAAATTCTGACATTCACATTCTGAGGCTCACAGCATAATTTTATTGTTTCTCATCAAAATCCATTGTTTTCTCTCTGCATTTCATCTTCGATTTTCGCCCCCCTTAAGCTGTTGTATTGATTTTGAATAGAGTTATAACGATGAAATGAGCACTTGTTGTTGCTACGTACACAGTGCGGTGGCCTTTACGTAAACCCCAAGTCCTCAGTTGTTGTGAAGATTATAAATTATTGATCCTCATAAAATCCTATTGCTATCTCTCTACATTATATCTTCGATTTTAGCTGCCTCTTTGACAGTAACATTGATTTGGAATACAGCTATAACAATGAAATTAGCACTTACTGTGACTATGTACAATATACAGTGTGGTGGCGATTACATACATGTACCCCCAATTCCTCACCCACAAATTTGACTGACAATACGACGACAGAAATTACACTAACAATACATGGATCGAAACACATCAATCACTGACTTGAGTCTCTGCAGCCAATAACATCATGGCTAAACTGACCAATGACAGCAATAACGAGATGTACATGTATATGTTGTGGTGCAATTTTGTCCTTGGTGCAAATTTTATTTTCCATTGTTTAAAACTCATTATCATACCTTATCATACATTTCCATAACCAAAAACAAAGGAAAATAAAATTTGCACCGAGGACAAAATTGCACCACAACATATTGTTTTAACTGACGATTGAAGGGCTGAGAGCATAACCAACCTATGTCGAATTTTAGGCCTTTTTTATTTTTCCTTGCTCAGATTTGTCCATTTTTGGCACGTGAACTACAAATTAGTTGCAAAACATTGTTTAGAATTTTTTTCTGTTGTTTTTCCAGTCATTTTCGAGAAATAATGTATGCAAAAAAAAAGATATATATCTCCATGTCTGCCGCTGAATCCTGCTTGATAAATTCCCAAAGTTTACCCAAACTTCTTGATTTTATGCTGATTTTTCACTTCATATGGTCAAGTTTGGGCCTGTCCTGTGCCGCTGAATCCCACTCGAAAAAAAAGAAAAAAAATACAAACAATCCCGAACCGAAGTTCATTCCCTTAAAATCGCTTCATTTTATCGCCAATAGTCAGCCACTTAGTTTCACACCATCTCCCTTACGGACCTCCTAGGAAGCACTCCCAGTCCTCCACTGCTGGCTCATAGCCTTTGCCTGCCTTGCCCAATTTTGGCCGGCCAGCAAGAACTCATTTAGAGCTGCCCAAAGATGAATTTCAAGTGCCTGACCACGCATAGCGGACCCATCTGCCACTGCTGCAAAGCATGTCAGGAAATTCTACAGCAAAACTGAAATGGACCTTCCCGCCTGAAAATCTGCTCGGTCTGGAAGCACTTCGGATATTGGGCATTTTGACCATGGCACGAGATGGGAAATGGCCCACAACTCACAGCGCTGCCCCTTTTCTGATCCAAAATGAGTCCAGACTTTATCGCTGGCTCATTTCACCTCGAGCGCTGGATTAGCGCTATGAGCCGAGGAGGCAAGGACACTCACTCAATTCTTCAAGAGGTGTCAGGGACTTAAGGATTTCCGGACTTCGTGATGTCCTTCCATCACTGCATGGGCTTTAAACATGGCTTTAACCAGCACTCAACCACTGAGTTGTATGCTATTCAGCCATGTTGTCTCAAGTAGCGAACATGTTCGATGAGCCTGCCTTAAATGGCATTATGTTTGTTCAGGTCGTTGCCATGGGTCAGGAGTTTTGTGTTAATGGCATCAAAATTGCGCTCTGAATGTACAGTCAAAGCACTAGAGGGCCAGAACTCTGCTTTTTTCAGGTGAAATTAATCAAATTCCTTAGGGTTACCGCTGTAGTGCAAATTCGACAAGGGTTTGTGATATTATTCGTTGCACGATAAAATGAGGCAAATCTGACCGAGAAAAAATAAAAAAGGGACTAAAATTCGACATAGGTTGGTTATGCCCTCAGCTCTTCAATTCTCAAAATCACATGACTCCGAAGATGACTTCCGCTCAGGTTGTTGAAATGTCAGTCAATGTCAACAACAACAGTTCTTTTCAGAACTACACTCACCCGGACGATCACACTCGACAGACTATGATCAATATTATTGTATTTCTGAAACTTTCTCCTCTCATTCTTCAAAAATTAAAAGTTGTTTTTCGGGATTCTTCCGAGGTTAAAAGCAATTTTAAATTGACATTTCAGCCAGCTTAACTGGCCTTCAGGAAATTAAGAAAATAAAAGTCTGCCATTATTTTGGTCACTAATTCTTTATCCTAATTTTAACAAAAATTTAATGTTAGCGGCATAAATAACAAGCTTAAGGCCCAAACTGTCTTTTAATAACAAAATAATCTGGGGGAATACTCTAATGTGGTAAAAATATTGCAGTGTGCTTGCTGCAATATTAAAAATATTGCAGTTAACCCGGTTTAGCACATTTACTGTAGTGTAACTATTACCCCTGATAATTTCCCCTGCTAACCAAAAGGCCCGCTCCCGTTGTCTTGAGACACTTGAAATCAATACTCCAATCACGCTGCAATTCTTAATATAATACAAAGAGAGACCAATAAGATTTGATGAAGATCAGTATTAAATGTGTACGCTATTCTTCAGAAAACAGATGATTATATTGATGCTCCCCAAATACTTTGTGATATTAAACAAATGAAATTGTTATAATTTGCATATTTCATTTATTTCCCGTGTCTGCCACCAATATCATGATTTTATCAAAAGCTTTAAAATAATCTGTAACTCTACAGACCAGCTTCTGTTTTGTTATATTGACTAACCTTTATTATTTTCAATTACATTACTTCTCCCTGCCTTGAATAGCGTTTTTGCTAATTTGCAGGGGAATTGTACTTAAGTTTTTATGTCTAATAAAGTTTTGTTTGTTTGTTTTGTTTGGTTTTGTGATCAAAGTTTGTCAACTTTGTAAGATTTTGAGTTTGGTCCTCGTTATAATACTTCATATGGAATAAAAACTATCTTATTTCCACAAAACAGTCTGCTGAACGAGAAATGAGTTGTATTATGAAGTCAAGTATCAATTTCCCAGGGGTGGGGGCATTTGATCACCTGATAGGGACTGTTTGTTAATTACAGGTAAGGGGGCTGGTGTTCAGAGAGGGGGGGGGGGCAATTTTCAAAATCAGTTGTAAGTGGGAGTACATAATTTACGATGGCCAAAAATAGAAGGCATACAATTTTTGTACAGGAAATTTTCAGGAGGGTATGTTTTTCAAGATTCCAAATTTGAAGGGGGTACATTTTTTGCTGACCATTCTAAAAAAATAAACACCAGCCCCCCTTAGCTGTAATTAAAGAACAGTACCTTGGCCCTATGGTGGCGCATTTGAACGACTTTTTGGCCCGGGGAGGGGAATTTGAATCCAAATTGAAAAAGTTCAAATGCCATGGGGGGTGGGGGGAGGGGGGATGTAGAACCTTCAATTTGACCGGTGCATTAAGCCCGGGTTGTTCAAAATCCACCAGATATCAGATGAAATATTACCATTGGACGAGCGTTAACAAAATAACCAATTGTATTAAGCTTATCCAATGGATAACATACCAACCAACTTTAAGAACTTTTGAACACCTGGGGCCTAGACGGCCAAATCACATACCTCCGAAACCCACCACATCCACATCATAGCCTGTCTTTGCACAAGACAGAGCATGGTACTGCATACGAGGACTTCTTCCCACGTCTCCAAGAACTAGAATACAAATCCTTGGTTTAGAATGGTCCTTTCGCCCTCTCAGCCAGTAGAGAGCAAAGGCCAATACGACGAAAAGTCCTGTCAAAAATGTGGCCAAATACATGTCTTTCAACGGATTGAGTTTGAGTATATAAAAAGAAGAAACTTTCTTCGTTGATCAATAGTTGTTTCTTCTCTTTTTATGCTTTTGCACTGGTCAAAAATTGCCTTCCATCCACATGTTGTTATCGCATAAAATTCACGAGAAATTCACAAGAAATTCTGGTCAGTGCGCACAATCATGATACATTTTAATGGCCCTACTTAAAGTACCTACCAAACGAGGACCCATTCGAACTATGGGATATTCATAACCCATAATTATCTTTAGTGCAGTCACAAAACCAACTTTGTGGCCAAAGGAAGGGAAGATTTTGAGGGATTTTGACGGTAAAGAACAGCGGGAAAGATGACTTCTTTTGGAAACACAAAGCTCCGTAACTTGGGAGACTATTTTACAAGTAATTTATCCAGAGGAGCTGATCCTATGTGGCAAGGATGGAAGAGAATATGGAACAGCTACCGGTCGAAGTACGTTACATGCAAGAACGCCAGATTCACCCCGTTTCTCCACGTTGCGTTCCTTGCCATGGCTTTGAATTACGCCATTGATTATCCACACTTAAAAGGTAAGCTGGTTTTTGAAGGCTGATCGAAGTAAGCTCTAATAAAAACGTATAAAAGATGCGTGCGTGAATAATTATATGGAGGGCTCGTTCTGTTGATGATTTCATCAAACCCCTCTTCACTGTATTTTATCAACGCTTTGATATTGTTGTGGTGAGGTAGCTGGGCTATACGTATCTGTTGTGGTTAATTTATCTCAGGTAATTTTTATTTTTCCATTGTTTTTGGTTATGGTATTAAATATAATTTATTTGAAATAAATTAAATATATATATATTTGAAACAAAATATATATATATTTGAAACAAAAATTACCTGAAATAAAAAATTAACTGCAACATATCTACCCGTAATGGTGGAGCAAAGTATTAGGACTATACTGTGTCCACTATTGATGGTTTGCACGGCGGCCATGTTGGGGGGTCAAAAACCACTCTTAAACTCGAATTGTTATTTTAAGAACCAAATTGTTAAAACAAATCGACATGTAAGAACTCTTTTGTTGTTTTAATTTTAAGTTCTTACCTGTCAATTTGTTTTTACAATTTGGTTCTTAAAATAAGAATTTGAGTTTAAGAGTGAACAATAGAAATCGTCTCTATAAAAATAGATTTTAATTCCCAAATGATGGAAATTTCATTGGACCCCCAACATGGCCACCATGCGAACCATCAATTCTGACTAATGAACACATGACCAATGTTTGTCTGACTTGTAAGACACAGGGATACGAATACAAAATCAGTTGTGCATTGTATGTCAAACGCAAGTAGTTTTTAGATACAAGCTTCTGTATTTCCTAAAATAATAGCCGGAGGCAATGTATTGTTCATTTTTATTCCTTCAGGAAGGGTGTGATTATTCAAGGGAGGTGATTAATAATTGGAGGCAATTGTTTCAAACATTGCTCATTAGAAGTTGTGCTCTGAATGTTTTTATTATTATTTCCTAAAATATAAAAGTTCATAATAAACTGTACTTAACATGGGCTTTTTAAAGTACTCTAATTTGGGTATTTTTTTATTAATGATCAGTAACATCTTTATCTGAGTCAGTGAAGCTTGCCACATCTGACTCCTCCAACTCTGCCTGACTGTGGTATGGTATTGAAGGGAGGTAATACTTGAAATTTTTTACCACAAAGCAGGTCATAAATCAAAGGGGGATAATAATTATTAATCAGGGGCCACTATATCCCCCAAAATGGCAGCCAATTTGCCCATTCTAAGAACTCTGCAAGACTTATTCAAAGCCGTGCATTTCTTCGTGTCGAGGAAACTTTTTTCCCTCAACTATTGTGTTGTGGTATTGGTATTATTCAATGTCATTGGGATATTCCAGAAAAATCCACCCCCGACAGATGGCAAGATTTTTTTACCCTTCCCTCCGCCCATATTTCCTGGCCCACTAGACCCCCTCCTGTCTGGATTTCCAAGCCCAGAGCCCCTCCATCCTGCCCGGAATTCCAATAAAGTTTTTGGAGCCCAAAATTTACAGGTAACGAAAAAAAAAATACATGTAATTGCATTCAGGAGATCCTGTTTCTATAATTTTCAAACTGTGGAGAAAATGAATCCCAAAGTTTACCCGAATTTCTCGATTTTATGCTGATTGTTTTTTACTTCAGATGGCCAAGTTTGGACCCATACCGCTAAATCCCACTCAAGAAAAATTTATCCCAAAGTTCATTCCCTCAAAATCGCTTCATTTTTATTACCAATAGTCAGCAAAGGTGTTGCAAAGCATGTCAGGATATCAATGGCGACAATGAACACGGAATGTCCACCCAAACGAAATACGGAAAATATTATAAGTCTGGAAGCACTTCGGATATCGGGCATTTCGACTACACAAGGGATGGGAAATGGCCCACAACTCACAATGCTACCCCTTTTCTGATCCGAAATGATTCCAGACTTTCCTGCCAGCTCATCTTGTCCACCAACGTCTATTTTCACCTTGAGCGCGAAGCAGCAATTTTGACACAAGGTACGACAAGAAACATGACTTGTTTCTTTGAGAGGTGCTAGATACTTAACGATTTCCGGACTTAATGATGTCCTTCAATCACCGGACAGGCCTTAAACATGTTGGCTTATACACATGCTACGGATGATGTGTTAACTGTGGCGAGCTAGCGATCGATAAGCAAGCCAGGCACATGTAAATACATGTACAGTAGCGGTATTTTTGTTCAGATTGTTGGCACTGGTCAAGAGTATTGAGGTCGTATAGTCTTACGGCCAATCTGCTTTTAATGGCGTCGTTTTGGAGTATGTTTCATACAGTTTTGGAAGGAACTATGCTCGGATGTACATGTACGGTCAAATCACTAGAGGGCCAGAACTAATCTTTCTTCAGGTAGTTTAGTTTAGTTAATTTCATTTTTTTATATACGTTTTTTCTCTAAAATGACAGAAAAACCAGCATACAAATTTCTGAACGATGTTTTGAAGTTAATTTGTAGGTCACATGCCAAAAATGAGGCAAAATAAGTGCGAAAAACAGAAAAAAGGTCTCAAATTCGACAGGTTGGTTATGCTCTGACCTATTCAATTGGTGAAACCAGGGCTCAAACTTGGCGGTGGTCTACTAGCCAAATACCAGTAGATTTTGAATTTTGGCTTCTGGATTTTGCTCATTGACTAGCCATCTTGGCTACTTAATTTTCATCTCTATAAATAATATAAGCCTTCAAATTTTTTCAAGATTTTTCCCCATTAACAACAGGCATGAATAAAAGAAAGAAAAGTAATTCTATATTAGAAAAATATTTCTTAATTCGGTTTTCAGTTTTGCGTTCATTTGACCGGGGAGCATGGGGCCAAGTCGTATACCCATGATGCAAAGCTAGCAAAAAGCAAACGTCCGCCATCCTGAAATGCAAATCTACAATCACCACTCTTGTATGTCATGGATATTAGAGCATTTTTTCTATCCTCAAAAGCAGCTGGATCATCTGAGCAGGGTTCAAATCAAACAACTAAACTAAAACTCCCACTCTTGAGCACCACTACTACTAGTATAACTACGCATGGTGCTGGTGCTGGACTTTGGATTTCAGACCATGCAGCACAAGTACTGTTGGGTTCTTTTTTGTAGAGTTTGATAACAACAGCAGTTTTTTAAATTTTTTTCTGTTTTATGCTGTACAGAAGTGCCTAGTAGAAACACGTTTATGGCTAGTAAATCCTTACCATGTACTAGCCATTTGACTATTAACTTTAAAAGTTAAGTTCGAGCCCTGGAAACAATTTTTAAATGAATATTGTGTGACTCATCATAAAACCACCCCGTGATTTCAAGACAGAATTGAAATGAAGTGTTTCTATAAAGCTAGTTCCTTAAATGACTGCTTTGATTTTGCCATGTTTTAGTTTTTTCCAGGCTTCACAGCTTCTTCAAAGTGTTGTCGCAAATACACAATTTTGTTTCAAGCAAATTCTGTGTAAAATGTAATTTGATCGCATGCTGTTTTTTCATGACTGCGAATCCAAGATATTTATTCTAAAGATTTAAACTTTAGAATGAAACTCATATTTCCATGAATGAAAGTCTTTCCCTTAATAATAACAGCATTTATTTAAACACAATAAAAATTGCAGCAGAGCTGATGTGGTCTTGTATTAAAATACTAAGAATTAAGATAGATACTATTTACATCAATATATACAGTACTGCTCAAAAGTAAGTTGACAGTCCCTCGAGACTCGAGACTCGAGACTCGATACTCGATTCTCGAAAGTTTCGAGTATCGAGTCTCGAGTCTCGAGTATCGAGTCTCGAGTCTCGAGTATCGAGTCTCGAGTCGAGAAATTTAATGAGCTTGTCGCTTGACCGATCTCTCCAGAAATAATTGCACACCGGGCCGCAGTACACTCGATCGAGCTTTGGAAACATTTTGCCGACTCAGGAAATAATTGCGCTGGATAATCTTCCATAATGAAACAGCTAGTTTTTCTCTTCCAGAAATGTTATCGAGCATCTGTTTGGCCAGATACGAGCGAGATTCAAGCCAGACAGAGCCAGAATCAAGCGACGAATGTTTTTCTCCCATGGAGATCACGCGGATGGATCGATGGAATGCTCGCGAAACCAAACGCGGCTTATGTTAATTTTATTCCCGGCCGGAAGACACTCCAAACTTTCTGTGATGTTTTAGCCCGGTGGAATACTTGGAAATGAAGGCTGAGAGTTTGGAAAAGCCTTATCTTAATTTGGCGAGCGAAACTACAAAGAAAACAGAGAATTTGTAGAAGTGCATAGTCTGTTTATATAAATACTTGTGACTTTCGCTTGTGCCAGCGTGTTTTCAGGTTTCAAATTACCGTTTTGACATACGGTATGCAAATTCGGTGCACTTTTACCACTTTTCCCAAGGGACCGCCGGCCAGGCACTTTTTTACCGACAACTTCAACAAACTTCAAAGGGTTTAATTTTTTTTCTGCTGCCAAACTTTCCCTACCGTCTTTAATTTCGATTGTAATTTTTAGTTCCATTCAAGATTTATTTCAACAATTAGAAAACATGAAGTGCAAAAAGAATTTTACGCATGAATTTTGCGTGACAACTGCACTTGGGACTCCGGGCCGCTTAATGTTTACATTCCGCGAGCGAGCAGCGAGAAAAAGCATTTAAAAATGTTTTGCAGTCTTATAAAAGAAATCACTTTTTATCATTCCCTGGCCTTGAAGTCAAAACCTTGCTTGATTCAAAAAAATGGTAAAACGAGCGTGACTATTATTATTACTTTGTCTTCTCGCGGACACGAATTACCGCCAGTCTGTCTGTCGTTCAGCCATACACCGCTAGCCGTTCTAAAGAATTTATATTTTGCCGTTCGATAATGAACGTATCAGTGAAAGCGACTCTTCGTAGACTGTTTATAATTATGGATTAGCCGATTGCAGGTCTACATTTAGTTATAAACACAACTTGTCTGATGTGAAAAGTAAACAAACACGTCGCGCTTCGATTGCCGCGAGACTCGATGGCGCTACTCGTGTCGGCTCAAAATACGGAGCTTTTATTTTCAGTGATTTTGAAAACAGCTTCTTACATTGTAGCGTTAAGGCTTATCCGCATTAAAAGTTTCCACACTCGAAGAAAAAATCATCGGAAAATCACGTTCAGTACGCTAACATACAGTGTATCGACGATATCATGTGGTTGAATGTTTTTACTCGATAACTGACAATCGACGTGAAACACTTGCACTTAAGGTGCGAGCGGCTATTCTTTCCTCGAGAAATACGTAAATCGTTTCCTCGAAGACCTTTCGAGTTTTTGCATACTCGAGAACGCCTTGTTTCTCGAGACTCGATCCTCGAGACTCGAGACTCGATCCTCTAACGCTTCGAGAGTCGAGGCTCGAGTATCGAGTCTCGAGTCTCGAGTATCGAGTGTCAACTTACTTTTGAGCGGTACTGTACAACAATGAATACAAATACAAGTTAACTAAGCCACTTATACTATGTACATTAATAAATAAGAATAGAAATTAATTGAGCGATTTTTTAAAAAGGAACTTGTCAGCTATCGCTCTGGTTGTGTTGTCGAGAGAATTCCATAGAGATGTTGCTTGGTAGTATATAGATTTACGATAAAAGTCAGTGTTGGGCTAAGACATTGCGAATGACATTTTTCTTCTTAAATTATATTTACAGTCGTATTTTGTAAAAAGATTCAAGATTGGAACGGGAGAAAGGTCGTAAAAGCAATCATGGGCCAGTAATAATAACTTTGAATAAAAGAGTTAAACATTTATCAGAATTCAGTGATTTTCTGCTTCCGGAAGGCTTGGCGATTTATTTATCCAGAATTTTGGACCTTTGCATACACTGTATATCAGATTCCAGTGAATGTGCACAAAAGAAGCAATGTGAAAGTAGGCTGAAACAATTCTGCAAATAGAAAACAATACGTATTTTCAATATGGTGCATCTAATTGTTTTTGTCAAAAATCTTTTATATCGTTTTTTTTTTTTTTTTAAATCGGGTGATACTTTTTCACCTTTCCCTGACAAGAACTCAGACAAGAGCTTTGTTGGAAGAGTACGTTAACCACTGTATTTCTCTGTATTTGAATTGTATTTTCTCCCTGTAATCCGGTTTATTCTCCATGAATACCGTGGAACTGACAAAGTTAAAACTTAACTAATTATTTTGAACAGAAAGTGTTCTCTTCAAAATCATTTTCAAAAAATCGGCCTCTGAGTCCAGACCTCCCTCCTGCCCAGATTTCCGGAGCCCTTAACCCCCCTCCCACGAGAATGTCCAGCACGCCATCAGTCAGGGGGGCCCATTTGATTCTTTTGTGTTGTGTTGTTTGGTGATCAACTTTTGCAACACCAAGAAACTGCCTGAAATGTTGACAACAGCAAGATCCTACCGGTAATTATGGTTGCTCAGTGCTGTACTATAGTTATGAGTTCTTGAAATAATAACTCTTTCTTTTCTTTTCACTCTTAGCACATTCTTTGTGGAGGAAGTATCACTGAAGATCTGTATGAAGTGGCAACCTTGGTGTGTGTGTTTACCGCCTTGGTACTTTACAAGATTTCAAGTGAAGAGAAAAAAACGATTATACATTGGAGTGGACAGTTTTTTGGTTGTAATCAGGAATTTGTAAGAATAAAAACTTGATTTTAAATGCTCTTGTAATTGAGAGAAGACTTGAATCTCAGCATTGTGTCGGGTTGAGAGGGTCTGCTTCTCCAAGTTTTCTCATTCAACTAAATTATTGTTGAATGCCAACAAACTGTCTGGCCAGGCTCTGAAGATTCACCAGATACATTCTTTGCACTCTTTGAGAGAAAATATCAGGGTACAAGACTATTCAACTACAACTGTAGAGCAGCTGGTCAACTGTTGCTACTGTTGCTTAGTCCCTAGGTCTTTTTAATTTTTTGTGCGAAGTGTTGAATGAGTTATACAGGGTTTGTACGGTCATGGAAAAACCTGGAAAGTCAAGGAATTGTACATGTATATTTAATTTCCAGGCCTGGAAAGTCATGGAATTTAAGTGTGGGTCATGGAAAATCATGGAAAATTATGTTCATGGTACAAAAATCACTAAGGCAGCATACGTTGTGGGAATAATAAGGCAAGATGGAAAATTTAAAAAAATGATCGTTTTGATAAAATTTTGAAAACAACTGTTGAACTCTTGGTCATGAAAAATTTGAAAAGGTCATGGAAAAGGTCATGGAATTTTAAAATCTGAAAAGAGTACGAACCCTGTTATAGCAGTGGGCGATAAATTCACATGGTTGGTCGGCTGTTAATATTGAGCCCAAAATATACTAGCAGTAATCGGAGATCATGGAGACGCGTTCGAAGGAACATCCGGTGGAAATGAGCCCCTGAAAAAACCAATAGGGGTGGCCATTTGGAAGACCGTCTACCAAAAAATCTCAAATTTTACTGCATGTAAACCACAGGACAACCAACACGAACCAAATTATAATTGCGTTCCTCGAACGCGATAATGGTCACCTGCCTTTCCCATGAGGATGGCATTGCAGGGTGGGGAGCTGGACACGGGGTGGTGGGTCGATGGAACAAAACGCCTAAGAGAGGGAGGGTCCAAATCTTTCACATTCATAAGTTGGCTCATAGGAGTCTTTGATTTTGTTTTGTTTTAAATTTGTAGCCTAAATTTCAGTTATTTCCTCTGGTTGCTCAATCCTGAAGAGGTGGCCAAAATTTAGGCTAACAAGTTTGGACTGATAGTGAATAATTTTATGCACTTGTTGAACACTCACTCAAAACTACAGCAGTAGACTCCTTATAATGTGACCATTAATAGCTGTGCTTTCCTTCCATACTGTCTATTGTGGTGTGCAAGGTGATTCTAACTTTGAGTATGGATTTAAAAGTACTGTTGTGAAGTTGCCATGATATTACACATGAGCTCCTGACATGTGGCATTTAAAATTACACCAATTTGAAGAGCACCAATACCATAAAAAAATGTCACCTCTAATGATTCAGGGAAATTTTTCATTTAAAGATTTTTTTTTCTAAAACTATCAACACCATTGGTCGGCTGCGATGCTGCCAGGTGAATGCAATTCTCCTTCATCCCCTCTTTTCACTCGCAAGGCCTGTTATCTGTTTCGGAGTGATTGGCCATTATGGCACCTGCTGAACATATTGTAAATAAGATGTTTGCTGGCGTCCTGGCCTGTGTCTACCATGTGGTGGGGTGTAGAAAGCATACAGCCAAGCTAGCTCATCCCCGGGCATGCAAAGTTCAGTATGTGACCCGGGGACCTTTAAAACTGCCTTATTCATGCATGCTCAATCAATGGCCTTGATTCAGTGGTTGGGCACGCGATCTACATGTAGTCTTTTAAAGCCAAGCATAATTCAGTATCAGCAGTGTCTAGATTATCTTTATTTAGCGTTTTTTTATTTTATTTTTTGCAATGTTATTAGAGAATCTTGAGTACATTAATCTCAAATAACATCATGAGGTATCTTTACTTTCGGGGGTGGAAGCGGAATAATTGGATCTCACTTATTCATTATTCCTTTCATTTTTTTCTAAGTTATTCATTATTCATTTTGAAATTTTGCTCGATATTCATTATTCCGCATTCGAGTTTATTGGGCAGCTTCTAACTTGCAATGCTTGTGAAATAGAAGGTATTTACTTCCTTTAAAATATGATTTAAAACCGTCAACGTCATATTCAATCTACTTACCAGGGGCGTAGCGATTTTTTGACTAGTTGTAGGCCTAACTAGGCCTGTTTGAATCCTGGCAGGCTCGCTGCAACGACCACAGTAGGCGCGCTGCGAGAGGTGTCCGGGGGCATGCCATCCCGGAAAATTTCTGGATTTTATCCTCTAAAATACCATTTCCTGTATTCCTGAGACTCGAAAAGTGTTTATGAAGTCGATATAAATTCTGAAGTTTACCTTAATTCTCAACCGGAAAACCAAAATGTTCTATATTCCAGTAATCCCTATGCTACAGACATATCGAACATATCAAACGGAAGAGCCTTGATTCACATGAAACTCATGAAAAAGCTCAAAACTGTCGCTGTTTTACTAAAGTGAGACTGAGACTACTAAGGGTTAAAATGGCAACGTTTTCTGGTGCCATTTGAAAATGAGGAACTATTGGCCAGCCTAAAAAAGAAGGTCCATTCCCCTGCTTCCAGACGCTGCAAAATCGTGTTCGAAATCGATGTCCTCAGAATTCAAAAACACATTTTGTTTATGAATGTCCATTAAAACAAGTTCACTAAGGCGATCTTCCTTCATTAATGACCTCAAGTAGGTCTTAAGTCTTCTCAACGCACTGAAAGACCTCTCTACAGTGGCTGTGTGATTGGCAGGGTGAGGAGCGTCGTGAAGGCCCTTGAAATATTTGGCAACTCTTGTGGACGGCAATGAGGAAGTGTTTCAGCAATGGTGGTTGGAAGATGATCTTGCACTTTCTCCAACAAGAACATACCTCATGCATTCGCTTCCCTGTAACGGACGGATATCATCTGATATGTCTGGAACATACGCATTCAAAATTTCTTTGACGCTTACCTCGGCTGGAAACCTATAACCAACATTTTTCGGCAAATGATATGTTATCTTCGAGAGTGAAATTGGTTTGATAATGCGAGAATCCAGTTCTGTTATCAAATGGTCTAAGAATGGATAGTACATTGCTCGTTTGTAGTACTCACTGACTGAATCAGACGGAACATTTTCTCGATGCGATTGCCGTTCAGTAAGTATGGGCTTGGATATTGCAACACCATGTTTTCCTGAAATCGGTAAAACGTGTTCCAATGCACCTCCTTGAGTTTATTACGAAGTGACTGGATTAAAACATTGGCCTGTGCACGTGCTTGAAGCAAATCCAAATCGACACTCTATAGAAATGTCGCCAAAGGCACGATAAATTGAAGCAGCTATTCACAAGCAATTAGTGACATGAACTCAAACTAAAGCACTAAAGCATGATGTTGCTAAAGCCTCTTGCACTAGAGTCGTGCAAAGTGTCGAGAACTTCAAAAGCATTTAAAATTACACCACAAGAATTTCAGGAAATTGTTTTTTCCCCATAAATTTTCAAAATATAATATGACATGTGGGCTGAAACATTTGTAGGCCTGGGCCTAGGGCCTATGATCTATAGGCTCGTTACGCCCCTGATTACCGTATTTTCTCCATTTAACTCCAGCCTGGCGTATACTTAAAACTAAGTCTTATAGACCCTTATTTGAACCGAACGTTTATCTATCAAAGACATCAAAGATTGCAAGTTGAACTTCGAGCAATTTAAACTTCTGAAACTTCGATCGTGATCTCTATCAATTATCTATAAAGAATAATTATTTGACGTTACATTCATTATTTTTTATTCGCATTCAAACCCTAAATATTCCTTATTCATTTTCTTTTCTAAGCCGTTATTCATTTTCTTTTTTAAGCCGTTATTCATTATTCATTATATTATTCCTCTTCCACCCCCGACTTTACTTTGACCCTCTAAAATAATGATCTTTTTAACTTCAGCTAAGCAGCGAATAATTACTAAAACTGACCGTCAATTTATCCGCCTGAATAAAGAGAGAAAAAGCGGCTTACGTTAAGGATGGCTGTTGTATACGTTGTGATCAATTACTTCATGAAATAGTGAATTCAATCTGCATGAAAACCATGTTCGTGTAATGAATATGTTTGAAAAAAGTTATAAAAGCGCTTTTGAAACTAAATGTTCAGACGTTTCGGGACTTCTGTCCCTTCCTCAGTGAATAGCCGTTAACTGAAAACGCGCGTCAGCTATTTAAATGTTCCAAATGTCGCCATGTCACAACATTGTAGCGCGCGCGGATGAAGTCTAAATAAAACTAAAGTCAATGTTCATGCCGTGTGGTTGGAGGGTTTGGCATTTGAAAATTAGACGACACTCCGCACTGCGTCTCTCCGTGGTACTTTTAAAACCTGTTGTAATCACAGACACCATCATGTCATCGGTTGTGTGTCCAGGAGATGAGAAGTGTTTAGCGACGGGCAGATCTGCTTTCTTTCGTACCGATCTGAGATGCTCGCAGAATCTGTCGCCGAGCCTGCGTCCTGTTTCGCCGATGTAACACAGAGTACATGTACGACAGGCAATGATGTAGACGAGGTTACTGGTCGTACATGTGAACTTCTGTCGAATTGTCAACGGCCCACCAGGAGTGTTGACCAGGGCCGCTGAACTGGTGTAGGCGCAGGTCTTGCAACGTGGACGGTGACAGGGAAAGGTTCCATTAGAGTCATCCCCCGTATTTGAGTTGGATTGAAGATTGCTGTGGACCAAGGAGTCTTTTAAATTGGAGTCGCGACGGTACGCACCGAGGACTCGCAAGCTACGGAAGATTTCCATCGTATCAGGATCAGATTTGAGGATTTCAAAGTTTTTCGTAAGGATGTTCTTGACACAGCTGTTGGTGGGGTTGTAGGTAAGTATTAGGGGGATGACTTCTTTGTCGGTGCTTGCATCGTCAGATGGTCGCATTGCTGCCTCTCGGGAGATGGTGCTGACGCGTTGGAGGGCTCGATCTACGACTGTTGGGGGATAGTTACGGTGCAGGAAGAAAGATGCCATTTCCTTGCTCTTGTTGATGAAGTCATTCTCATCACTGCATATCCGTTTAAGGCGGAGAAATTGGCTGTACGGAATGGAGTCTTTACAACGGACCGGGTGTGAAGATGAGTATGTGAGATACGAGTGAGAGTCGGTTTCTTTGTAGTGTATGGTCGTTGCTAATCCTTGAGCAGTAGGTTTCAGGAAGAGGTCTAGAAAAGGCAGTTGGTCGTCAGAGATGGACCAAGTGAACTTAAGGCTCGGGTGGAAGTTGTTGACAAAATTGGCAAAGTTGTCAAGTTCGCTTTCTCTACAGGAAGCTGTTCCCACTATGTCGTCGATGTATCGCTTGTAGAGGTCAGGTTTGGTTCCTGGATATTGTAAGAAGATTTGTTCCTCGATGTGACCGACGAACAGACAGGCGTAGTTAGGACCAAATTTACTTCCCATAGCGACACCACCCGTTTGTTGGTAGTAACTGCCGTTGAAGGTGAAGCTGTTCAGTGTGAGGACCAATTCAGCAAGACGTACTAAGGTCTGTGTAGGTGGTTCTAGCACCGACCGCTTGTTTAAAAAATGTTGTAAAGCTTCAAGGCCATCGTTGTTGGGTATCACTTTTCTAGACCTCTTCCTGAAACCTACTGCTCAAGGATTAGCAACGACCATACACTACAAAGAAACCGACTCTCACTCGTATCTCACATACTCATCTTCACACCCGGTCCGTTGTAAAGACTCCATTCCGTACAGCCAATTTCTCCGCCTTAAACGGATATGCAGTGATGAGAATGACTTCATCAACAAGAGCAAGGAAATGGCATCTTTCTTCCTGCACCGTAACTATCCCCCAACAGTCGTAGATCGAGCCCTCCAACGCGTCAGCACCATCTCCCGAGAGGCAGCAATGCGACCATCTGACGATGCAAGCACCGACAAAGAAGTCATCCCCCTAATACTTACCTACAACCCCACCAACAGCTGTGTCAAGAACATCCTTACGAAAAACTTTGAAATCCTCAAATCTGATCCTGATACGATGGAAATCTTCCGTAGCTTGCGAGTCCTCGGTGCGTACCGTCGCGACTCCAATTTAAAAGACTCCTTGGTCCACAGCAATCTTCAATCCAACTCAAATACGGGGGATGACTCTAATGGAACCTTTCCCTGTCACCGTCCACGTTGCAAGACCTGCGCCTACACCAGTTCAGCGGCCCTGGTCAACACTCCTGGTGGGCCGTTGACAATTCGACAGAAGTTCACATGTACGACCAGTAACCTCGTCTACATCATTGCCTGTCGTACATGTACTCTGTGTTACATCGGCGAAACAGGACGCAGGCTCGGCGACAGATTCTGCGAGCATCTCAGATCGGTACGAAAGAAAGCAGATCTGCCCGTCGCTAAACACTTCTCATCTCCTGGACACACAACCGATGACATGATGGTTTCCGTGATTACAACAGGTTTTAAAAGTACCACGGAGAGACGCAGTGCGGAGTGTCGTCTAATTTTCAAATGCCAAACCCTCCAACCACACGGCATGAACATTGACTTTAGTTTTATTTAGACTTCATCCGCGCGCGCTACAATGTTGTGACATGGCGACATTTGGAACATTTAAATAGCTGACGCGCGTTTTCAGTTAACGGCTATTCACTGAGGAAGGGACAGAAGTCCCGAAACGTCTGAACATTTAGTTTCAAAAGCGCTTTTATAACTTTTTTCAAACATATTCATTTGATACGATTGGCGCTACACAGTTCATATCTATTATGTTCGTGTAATGTTGTTTTTCTTGTTAGGATGGGTAGCCGAATGGATCCCCAGACAGTATGACACTGACTGAAACTGCAGTAAGCGAATAGCTCTCGTGGCCGGAAATGACAACACCACCAACAAATCCACTATTCAAACGAAGGTTTATTTGATGCGAAGACGTGATGCAAAGAACTAGTTGTACGTGGGTGCGTGGGTTGAAACTAAAAACAGTAAAAGAGCAAAAAAATTACAAGTTGCGACTAAGGAAATTCGACATAAAGAAACAACGAAACTGCGATAAGCGAGGACTGCGAAAACACACTTACATTGTTACGGCCAGAGAAAACTGCTGCTGTAGCGAACTGCGTAAAACGCGGCGAAGGCACTTGGAAGACCAAAGAGAACTGCGCTAGGCGCGAACTAGAATGAACTGCCTGATACGTACGCAACAAAAGGGAAAAACGAATTATGCAAAAAATCTTACGCTTGGATCTTACATACCGGCCCCTTAAGTGGCGAGCACGCGCTAGGCACTTAATTAAATAATAAAAGATCTAAGTGTCTTTCTAAGAGTTTCTAATGTTTTCTTGTCTTGAGTTTAGCAAATCGTACAAAAGTTACTTGAGAAGGTGAGTTCAAGCCTCTATAAGTAGGCAAAGTTTGTCTATTGGCCTCTCCAAAATTGCTCCCTTAACTTTCACTCTGGCGCGGCGAACCAAACCCCTCCTGTCGGCGAAAACTTCTACAACCCTTCCGAGGGGCCATGAATTGCGAGGAGAGTTTTCCGTGCTTACTAGGACAATATCCCCAACGGCTAGATTTCTGCGAAGTGTCGTCCATTTCTGTCTACTCTGGAGCAGAGGCAGGCACTCCCTGGACCATCGTTTCCAAAAAACGTCAGCGAGATACTGCACTTGTCTCCATCTGCGTCGGGACAAGGAGTCTTCCTTTTGGAATAAACCAGGGGGCATCTGACATTCCGATTGTAAAAGGAGCAAGTGGTTAGGCGTTAGGGGCTCCGGGTCACGTGAGTCACTTGAAACTGTGGTGATCGGGCGACCATTCATAATGCTTTCCACTTCACACAGGAGCGTGGCTAAGCCTTCATCGTCAACAGTTTGAGTTTGAAGCAAGGCTCGAAGGATCTTCCGCGTAGTGCGAATGCAGCGTTCCCAAACGCCTCCATGATGGGAGCCATACGGGGGATTAAAGCTCCACTTGATATTCTTCTGGAGTAGTGCTTCGTGAATTTTGCTGTGATTCCACGCATCGATAGATTCCCTAAGCTCTCTCTCTCCGCCGGTGAAATTGGTTCCATTATCGGATCTAATCTCCTTTACTTGACCCCTTCTTGCCACGAATCGTCTGAGTGCCATCAAGAACGAATCGGTTTCCAAGCTGTTGGCGTCCTCGAGGTGTACTGCACGGATTGCAAGGCATGTGAAAATAACCCCATATCTTTTCACAAGACTTCGCCCACGGCGTACCTGAAAAGGACCAAAACAATCAATGCCGACGGATGTGAAAGGTGGTTGACAAGGGGTAACACGATCCACGGGTAGGTCAGCCATCTTCTGTTCACAAACTGGGCCTTGACGTCGCCGGCAACTAAAACACTTGGAAAGGACCTTTCTAACAACAGAACTGGCATTTATGATCCAAAACTTCTCGCGCGCAACACTGATAACGTACTCTCTGCCTGAGTGTCCGGAGATCAGATGGTAATACTCAACTACAAGGTTGGTCACGTGATCGTTCTTGGGTAGAATAATCTGGTGTTTGGTCTCGAATGCAGTGGACGCTAAACTTAGTCTCCCACCGACACGTAAAACTCCGTTGACTAGGACGGGATCCAGGCCTCGAAGACAGCTACTCTTCTTGACTTGCGCACCGTTTACAGACTTGCTCAGCAACTCAAGCTCTTCCGGAAAATGAAACTGCTGCACATTCCTAAGGATCTCCAGCTCAGCGATTTCCATCTCTGCAACGGTGATCGGTGGTAAAGAAAGGATGGGGGCGGATTGGATTGGCTCTCTTGATTTCCCGCGTTTACTTAGTCTTCGCAAGTTTCCACGGTACCATAAGAACCATGCAACTGACTTCTTCAGTCGGTGCCATGAAGACGCTCGTTGAAAGTACTCAACTAAAGGATGGGCAGACTCGGATACTGAGGCCTGACAAACCTTGTAAACCACTTTCACTTCCGGGTCTCCGTCTTGAAAAGTAACGAGCGATGAAGCAGGGTTCCTAGGCCAATCTTCTTCTGGCTTCCATAGAAACTCCGGCCCCATTAACCATCTTTGACAACTCATCAAAGCATCGGCGATCATTGCTCTTGAAGTGTAATCTCCAGGATTAACTACACCTTCCACAAAGCGCCACTGATCTGGACTTGAGCCGTCTCGTAGTATGGCAATTCGATTGGCAACGAACGTATGAAATCGCGCATTTTCGTTCTTCACATAACGAAGTAATGACATGCTGTCTGTCCAAAACACGGATTCGGAATTAAGAGGCATCTCTAGCTCCCCTTTGAGCATCTTGTCTAGTCGCACAGAAACGGTCGCGGCTGAGAGCTCTAATCGAGGAACCGAAACGGCTTTCAAAGGGGCAACGCGTGATTTACCAAATAGGAAAGAACAATGAACCCGGTCCTCGTCATTAACAAGTTGAAGATAAGTCACTGAACCATAAGCAACTTCAGATGCGTCGGAGAAGTGATGCAGCTGACTGGATTTAACTTGACCAAAATCCGCTGGCTTTAAGCAGCGACTCACAGCAAACTTCGAGAGCTTTGGAAGATCCGTTAACCAATTCTCCCAACGTGTAGTGCATTCAGCTGGGATTTCGTCATCCCATCCAAGCTTGATACGACAGAGATCTTGAAGAATTTCTTTTGCGGTAAGAATGAAGGGTGATAGGAAACCTAACGGGTCGAAAATGGTACTGGCTACAGAC
Organism: Cladopsammia gracilis; assembly: GCA_022457155.1. Lineage (NCBI taxonomy): Eukaryota > Metazoa > Cnidaria > Anthozoa > Scleractinia > Dendrophylliidae > Cladopsammia > Cladopsammia gracilis. The sequence continues at coordinate 630,726 of JAJGOT010000205.1, read as the reverse complement.
AGGATTCCCCTACGCGTTGGTGGACGAGAGTTTATGTTGACTCTGAAGCGAAATGAGTCCGATTCTACGCACCATTGAACTCCGAGGGCTCGCTGAACAGGCAACTCGTCCTTGCGTGCGTCGATGTTCTTGATCTCTTTCGCTCGCTCCTGCTCAGGAATGGCTTCCCGAACACCACGGCTGTTGCTGACCCATTTGGTTAACCTAAAACCACCACGTGCAAGTAAAGTTCGTAAACTGTCAACAAGCTCGACGGTTTGCAACTCGGAAGGAAGGGACTTTAGACAATCGTCCACATAAAAATTCCTTTTAACTGTGCTAATGACGTCAGGAGGGAAGCTGTGTCGATTATCTTCTGCTGTCTTACGGAGTGCGAAGTTTGCGCAAGCTGGTGACGAAATGGCTCCGAACAGGTGTACGACCACTTGATATTCCTGCAGTTCGCGCGCCATATTGCCATCCTCCCACCAAAGGAACCACAGAAAGGAACTGTCGGGATCCGGAACTCTAACTTGATAGAACATGGACTCTATATCCGCCATAACTGCTACTCTATCCTCGCGAAACCTTGAAAGGACTCCAACAAGCGAACTGGTTAGGTCTGGGCCCTTGTACAACATGTCGTTGAGAGACTTGCCCATAAACTTGGCTGAACAATCAAACACAACGCGGATTTTTCCCGGCTTGTGAGGATGGTATACTCCATGGTGTGGTATGTACCAGGCAGTGTCCTTCACGAGACTCTTCTGATCAGGAGAAACTTTGCGTGCGTATCCTTTAGACAGGATGTCTTCCATAAGAGCCTTGTAATCTTGATACAATTTCGGGACTCTCTCCAACTTCTTCTTCAACCAAATGGCGCGCTGCCAGGCCTGAGCTTTGTTGTTTGGTACAGGGGCTTGGCGATCTTTAAACGGTAAAGAGATTTGATAGCGCCCATTTCTCAACTCCACAGTCTGCTCGGCGATCTGCATAAATCTACGTTCATCTTGAGACATCTCTTTCTTGCCGTCAACGATCGGATCAGTAAAATCGCGATTGTAGAAATCTTCTATCATCTACTGGAACTGGTGATCGACTTTAGCAACGAAACTCGATGGCTGTGACCCATGGCGACGACGGCCAAGGGGACCGTTAACTGCCCAGCCAATGCGCGTTCTTGAAGCATATGGACCACCGTCATGACTGTGCTTAATCGCAAGTGGATCAAGGGCCATGGGAACATCACTGGCAATTAAAAGGCCAACTTCAGCATCGAGATGTGGCAGAAAGACTCCTTGCAGGTGGGGCCACTGATCAACGTCCTCTTGAGTTGGAATGTCACTGCTGCAAACAGGGATCTCCGGTCTGGTGTAAAGGGTTGGGAGGCTAACCCACTCGTTCTCGTCCAAATCGGACACAAGAAGATCGCGAACTAGGAAGCTGTTGGCGACGCTATTCTTCTTTTCCAGGGTAGACAGCGATATCTTGACCTGCTGACCGCTAATCCCGAGCTGCTTCATCAGTGATTCAGTACAGAAACTAGAGTTGCTGCCGCTATCCAGGAAGGCATAAGTGATGACCCTCTGATCACTGTTCCTTGCCCTTACTTTAACTGGTATTATGGCCATGCCTGTCCTGTGACTCTCATCCAAGGTCCGGCCGTTGGCACTGGTGCCCATGTTTACCATGTTACTACGAGCCTGAGTGGTAAGGTCGTCCTCCGTGCCAACACCGACATCTACTGCTGCTCTCTCACGAGGGCTTGTGTGTAGAATAGTAGGATGCTTTCTTTTACAGTTCGCAATTTTACAAGCTTTCCTTTGCGTGCAAAACCTTGAGACATGTTCATTAGATAAACATCCGAAGCACAATTTGTTAGATACCAGGAACTGAATCCTTTCTGGGTAGGGTTTCCACCGTAATGACTGGCAATCCTCAAGGGCGTGGTTTCTGTTACAATAGAGACACCGAACTTTTCCTTTCGAGGGAGCGGAATCGGTTCCAGATGCCTGATCCTTGCGAGCCTGAGGTCTCTGCTCTCCATCGGCGCGCTGACTTTGCTTCTTTGCACCTTGCGGAACTGTCTCACTGGGGGGACTTTCGCTGCCTTCTACTTGCGCTAAAAGACTGAGGTTCTTAGAATTGGATGTCTTTCCACCAGAGGACCGCTGACCAGGCGCCGATCGTACGGAATCGGAGATCTTGCCAAAGACTGGGTTGGTTAGTATTCTAGCTTCACGATCAACAAAAGCAACGAGGTCACTGAAGTGCACTGGCCTAATCTGTCGTTCCATAATGTCATCGGCTGTGCGACGCCATCTCTCCCTCATGTTGTAAGGAAGCTTGAGCACCAACTTTTGGATGTTTCCCGGTTGATCAAATTTGGAGATGTACTGGCTACCTGCCAAAGCGTTCTTACAACTTGCCAGAAAGATTGAAAAACGGTTTAAAGCCATACCATCTTCTGCCTTTATGCTCGGCCAGTCGAGGGCCTTTGTCTCATAAGCGGATGCTATGCGGTAATCATCGCCGTACTTCCTTTTCAAAAGCCTGCGAGCCTCAACATAACCTTCTTCCGGCGGTAAATGATGACAGGATCTTACAAGTTCTTTAACGTCCCCTGCGGTGAATTGCTCCAGATAGTATAGTCTGTCAGTACTACTATATGTTCTGGACTCAATCAAACTCTCAAAAGCGCGAACGAAGGTGCGGTACTCAATGGGGTTTCCGTCAAAGACAGAAACACGGGGCTGTGGAAGTCTGCTTCTATTCTGATTGTGCGCCAACAATTCCACTATTCTATTCTGCTGAAGCTGCAGGACAGTCTGCTGGCGCTGTAAACCAATCGTCTCCTTTCGTAGATCCTCACCGACTGCGGAAGCTGAGTGTTCAGGCGGGTCAACCGGAAGGGAATCCCCAGACGCGCCCTGGACTGCGTGGGGAGCTTCTCTTGGGATCGTTCTTTTCTCGCGGGAACAGGTAACTGGCGGATCCTGATTCTGGAACTCTGTTTCCAATTTCAAGGGCTTTAGTTCTGGTAGAGAAGGGGTGGTCATTGCTGCGTAGACCCTCTCCTTTGCTGATGTCTTAACCACTTCAGCTTCAAGCTTAAGGCGGAACTCTTCCTGTTGCAGACGAAACTTTTTCTCTTCGAGAGCCTGACGCTTTTCAAGCATAGAAATTTCGGCTTTTAGCTCAGCAACTCTTGCGGCTTCTTTGGCTCTTGCAGTTGCAACTGATGAAGCACGGCCACCACGGGAACTTGTTCGACTTGAATGTTTTGAAACCTTGGAAGCACGAGAAGGAATCGACGTGCCAGCACAGCTAATTGAATCCTCAGGTTTCACCGCTGAATCCACTTGAAGCGATTCTGCCAACAGTTTGTGCTCAGTCTCAGTGATCCAATCGATGATCTGCTGACGGAAAACACAGAACTTTCTCTCTTTGTTTTCAAGATAGCGCTGACCCTCAGCAATGGCATTCTCATCCGGAATTTCACTGACATAGTCGCGATGGGCCTCTCTAAATCTTTCAAAGGCGCTGTCCAAATGAACAAGCTTCTCTTTCACCTCCTGAAGACTGCGATCGTCAGATAACAAACCAGAGATTTCATTCGAAATGGCGGTAACTGTAGATGCGTGACCCGATCTTGAATTTTTCTTTAAACGAAGTCTTTCCAGGCGAACAGCTTCAAAATTCAACGTACGATTCGACTGTCGCACACGTGTTCCAACTCGCCGGGCGATGGGCTCTGTAAACTGCCAATGGCTTACGCTCATGACGAAAACGACATGTCTTGAACAATTTTCAACGATGAAACTGCAGTAAGCGAATAGCTCTCGTGGCCGGAAATGACAACACCACCAACAAATCCACTATTCAAACGAAGGTTTATTTGATGCGAAGACGTGATGCAAAGAACTAGTTGTACGTGGGTGCGTGGGTTGAAACTAAAAACAGTAAAAGAGCAAAAAAATTACAAGTTGCGACTAAGGAAATTCGACATAAAGAAACAACGAAACTGCGATAAGCGAGGACTGCGAAAACACACTTACATTGTTACGGCCAGAGAAAACTGCTGCTGTAGCGAACTGCGTAAAACGCGGCGAAGGCACTTGGAAGACCAAAGAGAACTGCGCTAGGCGCGAACTAGAATGAACTGCCTGATACGTACGCAACAAAAGGGAAAAACGAATTATGCAAAAAATCTTACGCTTGGATCTTACACTGACTATAAAGTCCTTTTATCCTTTTTTAACAAATTCTGCTTGAAAACTGGTCTCAAAGCACCTACTAAGCTGTATGGTTTTATATCAGCGTTCTCTGAGATTAGTTTGTAACATAAATACACCAGACGCAAAAGAAAAAAATTCTGTAAAGCCAATAAACTCGTGCGTGCTCGAAATATCTTTATTCAAAGAAATTTGAAGAACCATTAGCCAATACTAGGTTCTGTAGACAAGGAGTAGAAATGCAATGAACATGCTTCCTTTTAAGATAACTAAAGAAACAACTGGGCAAAAAGACTGGGCAAATTTTAGCTCAATTAGGAAAAGTTTACACAATGAGCTGTCAAGGTCACGTAATCAATATACATCTGAATTCCTGGTTCAATCTATTAAAGACAAACCCAAGTCATTCTGGTCTTATATAAAAAAGGTTAAAAAGTGAAAAAGTAGGTGTGGCTGACCTAGAGATCAATGGATTAGTGGTAAGTGAACCAAAGACCAAGGCAGATGCTCTTAACTCACAATTCACTAGTGTATTCACCGATGAAAACCTGAGCCATGTGCCAACTCTTGGGAATAGCGGAGTACCTAACATTCAACCACTTAGAATGAACTGCAAAGGGATTGAGGCACAACTCCTGAAACTCGAGGATGATAAGGACCTGACCAATTATACCCATGGCTCTTAAAGATGTCTGCTATTGAAATTGCACCAATACTTCGTGATATATTCCAAACATCTATTGATAACGCTATTGTACCAAAACAATGGACGGAAGCTAACATCTGTGGTGTCTACAAAAACGGAGGGAAAAGTAATCCCGGCAACTATAGGCCCATTTCCCTTACTTGCGTAACATGTAAGATTTTGGAACGTATCATACATAGCCACATCATGAAACATCTTGAGTTGAATAACATACTGGTGGACTCCCAACAAATGCAGTTTCAGATCCAAACGTTCGGCAACAGAAACTCAACTTATCACTACTGTCCACGATATAACACATGCAGTGCAGTGTAATGAATCACTCCATTTGGGCATATGAGATTTTTTAAAAGCATTCGATAAAGTCCCACACCAACGGTTGTTAAATAAACTGGAATTTTATGAATTACGAAGACAGTTACGCCAGTGGATGGAGTCTTTCCTCACACAACGGACACAACAAGTAGTATGTGATGGAGCAGTATCAAACAAACAAAAAGTTACATCCGGTGTTCTACAGGGGACTGTATTGCATGGATCCTTACATAAATGACTTGCCGCTCGATCTTCAATGTAAAACCCAATTGTTCGCAGATGACTGCTTAGTGTATGCTACCATAGTAAATCCAACCACTGATGGCTAATTGCTCCAAAATGATCTGATGAAGCTGGAATTATGGCAAAATGCAAAATAAGTGGCAAATGGAATTCAATCCCTAAAAATGTTCCACCATGTGTACTTCAGTGAAGAAGGATTTACCACTTTGAGACTGTAGAGAATACACCTTTTGTTGTTCTATACAATGTTGATTCACATCCATATTTGGGCGTACAATTAGATAATAAATTAAGATGGAAAGAACATGTACAAAATATCACATCTAAAGCCAATAAGACGCTAGGTTTACATGTAATAAAACGGAACTTTTAGATGTTCATAAATAGATGTTAAAACATGAACATCTATCCTGCCCCATTATCATAACACTTTGGACAGATCTTATGGATTGGTGTAACGATAGGAATATTGAAATTACATCACTTTCTGATATCGATAAAATGTTTGGTCTATGGAAAATAAAGGATGATCTCTTGTTGTTAAATCACATTGTAATTATTGCGAAACAATATATCTATTGCTGCAGAAGCAACACTTTAAAACCATCTTTTAATGTCCTTTTATCAAGAATCGACTCGGTTTATCAACTCGAAAATGGGATCGCCAAGTCAAAAATTAAATTAGCTGTGCATATCAAGAAATGGGGTAAATATATTAATCATCGAATATAAACAAATAGTGTAAATAAGTGTATACTTTCTGAATTCTGTGTGAAATAAAGTTATTATTATTATTATTATTATTATTATTATTATTATTATTAAACCTTTGAAACGCACATGTTATTTATTAATGTTACTTAATAGTCTTAATCTGAAACTTTTTAATTTACGACTTGTTTGTAAATGTAAATGCCAATGTAAATGTAAATGGTGTATGTGAAGTATAATGTATAATGTAATGTATCCAAATAGAATAACAAACAATTTTGAAATACAAAAAAAAACCGGAACTTTTAGTTCAGCACAGAAGATGTCAAGAAAAAACTGGAGAATGCAACGACATCATGGGATCCTCATTACAAATGTGATGTAGACAAAATTGAACAAGTTCAACTTGAAGATCTGCGGCTCGTTTTTGTAAAGGAGACTATCGTTGCACGAACACAGAGTCTTACTGATCTACAAATGTCCAAAGAACTGCGCACAAGGAACAGCCATAAGTTTAAATTACAAGCCCAAACGAGCACTAAAGATGTATTTAATATTATTTTTTTATAAGAACTGCTAGAGATTGGAATAATCTTCCATCAAATATAGCAACAATCCGCTCCTTTGATAAATTTAAGGAAGAACTTGTTAAACACTTAGACTAACTTACCAAGATATTATCTGAATTGAATAGTTTTACCTACTTATTTATTTGTTTATCTCTATTTTATTATTTATTTATTTATTGTTGTATAATTGTTCACGTTAATTTATAGTTATTTATTTTTTATTTTAATCGTATTTTATTATATATTGTATATATAGTTTTACAGTTAGTGTGATGCCTATTGGCTTTACTGTCTCAATAAAGTTGAAGTTGAACTATGCATGTTTCAATTAAGATCATTCATAATATCCTACCATATGGTGATAGATATATAAAATGACGACCGCAGACTCTCCTCTTTGCAATCATTGTAACTTGCAAGAAACACTAACACATGTTAGTTACCTGAGGTATAATTCAAAAGTTTTCGATCGAAGTGATTGGCTGTGGAACAACCAAAGTGGTGATTGCTATTCAGTAGATGAATTATGTATAATGTATGGCTACAATCCCGAAGATCCCAAAACTCGCATATTTAATTATTTTATCCTACTTGGCAAGACATATCTTTCTGCAAAAAAATAGACCATAGACTCACGAATGTCTCTCATTTTTTTGATTTTGTAAGAGATAGGACAATTGTGCAAAGATCAGTTCTATATTCTAAAAGTCAAAACGCAAAGTTTTCTCTAGGAAGCCACTCCTTTACTTTAACCTGTAAACGTGTAACGAAAGCTTATGTATGTTTAATGTTTTGTAATTTAATGTAAATTTGCAACGTAGGTTAAATATAAAAGATACGTACGTCAGTTCCCCCCCCCCCCCCCCCCAACTTGGGGCATTACATTACAAGGTATGGTCGACGTTCTCAATTTTGATCAAAGGACCACAGTGAATTCTCCGAGATACGTAGCAACAGAGCATATCATCGTCATTTTCAATGTCCTGCACTGCATCAACATAAAGGACCAGCTTATTTAAGGCTTCGTCCAATTTGTCCATCACCTCGAGCTTTTCCGCACATGTTCTTCTGTTTGGGTGTGAAGTGAGCGCGGGCATGAAACCATTGTTTGAGTATGCAAGCGGATAACCAGCTGTTTTGTTTAATGTGCGTATGCCCAAGCAGTCCTTGAAGCGCGCCATGATGTATTCGAGCAGCTCAAACTCGTTCTTCATCTGGTCGTTTTGCTGCTTAACCACTTTGAATGAATCGATTATGATAACAATTAAAACGTTGAGAAACAGGAAATTCGTTATAATCGTATAGAGAAGAAATATCACCACTCCCAGGGCCTTGTAAGCGTTCATCATTTCTTCAATGTTGAACTTTCCAAGAAGCACACTGAGCAGTTTTTGCATGGAACCGAAGAGCGTGCTGAACGAACCATGGTCACTACCTAACAGAAAATGGTAAATCTGCGCAAACGCTAGAAAGTTAATCAAGAAGACTATCAAATACTGAAGAAGCTCCTCACTGGCCCGCTTTAAAGTAAAGGATAGAAGAAAGATCCGTCGGTTGAATCGAAACAACTTGATAAATTTAAGACAAGTGACAAAGACGGTGACTCCGACCACACCCTCAAACGTGAGCTGCCAGGCCGAGATGTGCTGGAAACTAATAAATTTGGTCGGATTTTTGTGATAAGCGTTCAAAGTCCATTTTCTCAATCCCAGGCAAATAAAGTAATAAGTTGTTGCAATCCAACACAGAATCAGAACCGTCAAGTCCATTAGGTTCCAAACCTCTGCGAGATACTTTCGTCGTGTTTTGTAAATCTTTTTGGCCTCGCGGTATGTGAAGTAAAGAACAATAGCAAAGAAGAAAAACTCGCAGGCGAGAATAAACAGCTGGAAATCCCCAACATAGCGGTAGAGTCGATACGCGAGGACCTCCGCGCGCGGTAAAACGCCGCCTGTTGGAAGCGTCTCCATTAGAAACGTAGCCGCACAGAAGAGATTGCTGTTTGGATTATACAAGGTGAACTCCGCGAAAACAGCACGGGTATAATGATCCAGCCACAGTCTGGTTCTCGCGTCCTTGATTTGTCGTACGGCTTTGTAATAAATGTGGGACATCTCCAGCACATACCCACCCCCAGAGTATGTTTTTATCCCCCCCGTGTACGGGTAGCCGTGAAGGTCACTCGAGGTACTGTAGCCCCAGGGGCCTGGTGATGAAGACTGAAGCTCAGTGTTGTTAATTAATGACTTCCAGCCCGCCGTGTATGCTTGGTCGTCTTCTGACGTAATGTCGTATTCGTCGATGCATCGTGAAAAGAAGTGTTCCACTTTGGGTACCACAGAACACGAATCTAAAGGAAAGATAAACAATTATGAGTTTTATAAATCTTTATAAGCTAGTGAATCCAGCTGAAATCGGAGTAAACGTAACTTCAAAAACTCATTAATAATTCATGAGCATATCACCCAATCACACGACGCAAATCGATCACGTGTATGAGCCTTTATACCTGGTAATCTACGGTCATTATGAAAAGCCTGGTGGCGGCTTTGATTTCAGTCACAGGGGAGTGCGGGGCTGAATGGGCAAACAATGCAATTATCGCTGAATTTTTTAATGGGAATTATTTTAAAATTACCGTGATGTTTATATTAAGATCACACGTAATCTTTATATAAAGATTACTGATATGGGTAGTAATTGTTCAGGATTCTTAGTGCAACAAATGGTGACTTTAATATTTTTGTGCAGTACTGTTTTACGAAATCTGGTCTTTCGCCATTCTATTTGGAATCTTCTCAACAAAATAAAGAACCAACAGTTTAACAAGTGAGCCGTTATTCGAATGACACCAGCGCCCTCGTGTAATTTGCCAGGTAAGCGACCTGTTCGCAGATGCAAGCTACTTATTTCTATTCGTTCTCTACCTCTGAAAAAAAAAATTGTCAGCCGTTTTATCTACCGTACCTGACAACTTTAGTATAGCATTTTTCAGTAGATGTTTTCCCTCAGAACTATAAAATCCCAAAACTTTCGACAGGAGCCGGGAAGCAATGGTCACTTCGTCGAAGACGAGGCACATGTGTTGTATGCTAATCAGTCTAGTCTACTTGTTTTTCTCGTATGCTAATTTCCTCTTTGCACAAAAGCGCAATTGGTTTAATTCCGAAGGGACACGCTTTTTGAAAGAATGTTTTTGAAGCCGTTCAAAAAACTTGCAGCACGTGTATTATCAGGTGTAAAAACTCTCGGCTTTGCCTCGAGTTTTTAAACCTGATAATACACTACTGCTCGTTTTTTAAACTATACATGACGTTTTACTTATTCAGTTTGTCACTCTTTTGCAGTTCGTGCGTTTTCTGCACTGTTGCAATCTTTGCCTTGAGTTCTGGTTGGTTTACAATACTGCTCTATTTTAGGATTAACAGTCGTAAAGAAACAGTTGTCGTCTTAACTTTCCTCAACTGATTCCCTGGGGAGAACTGAAACTTGCCAGTTTCTCTTAGCCGTCTGTGAACGTTATGAGAAAAAAAAACAAGTTGCATTAATCTGTTCTTCCAACTTGAAAAAAGAAATGCATAAAGCATTTTAAAATTGTAGACTAAATATATAACTACAAAAAGACACTTTCCAATGCAAACAGCCACTGTAGCCACAAGTACGCGTTTCGGACCGTTATTTGAAAGGGAGGGTGTTTATAATATGTTTATTGTCTTCCTCACCTCTCTTCACCCTGTGCTGTCGAAGCCGTGCTGCGCCCACCAACAGTCCACTCTCTCCTTCTATGAACTTGGGTGCTTTTCCTGTGTAGAAGTAGAATGGTAGGTTGTACAGAGTGGGTAACAAGGCTTTTTCCGTCCAATTCCATATCTCTCTCTGTCGGAGTATCTACAACGAAAGGAGATAAATATCTGTCCAAAGGAACGCGAATAACAGAGAATATTACACTTGACTTAATGGCTACTGACTTTAGTATAAACCAATGCGGTGAACAGACAGTTTATAAGTTACCCTTATTGCAATATCTCAGCTAATCGAGGTAAGGACAAAATCAGTCCCGTCAAGACAAGTTCACACAAGAGTAGACAGCCACGAGATAAACTAAACAAACAACCAAATAAGTTGTCCAAACTGACACTCGACGGTGTTAAAAACAGCTGGTTTCTGGAGATGTGCCAAAAAATTACTCACCCAAATTAAATTATTGTATCTTATTTAACCCCAGAAACAAACGCTGAATCAATGACTGTGATCGAATCCTAACTGTACTTTTCAGTGTTTTTAGTACTTAAAGGTTTTTGCCTTGTTTTGTTTTGTTTCTGTTTGTTTCGGTTTGTTTGTTTGTTTGGCGAATTTGACTTTGGGTACTTTTGCCGGGGAGGGGACGAGCACCCCTTGTCAAAATGTATGGAGAAGTTACCTGAGAGAATGTATCTGACTTGAATTCATCCGGCTTTTCACTAAAGCTTTGACCCAGTACAACCATTGCAACAGCGTTGTTTTGATGAAAAGCATCTTTATCACGGAATCCGTAGGCGATGAGAAGTACAAGCAGCACGAACACAAGATAAGTCCCAAAATCAAGCAAGATAAGGTGCATCGCACGCTCCTTTGCTGCTCTGTCCCGGGCCTGCCGGAGATTGTCCTCTGATGGCACCTTAACGGGAGGGACCACCACACGTTCCTCTTCCAAGCCCTGGAGCTGGTCTTGGAGCCAATGCTCATCTGATCTGTGACGTGATGACGTAGAAAACGTGACTGTGTTTGGCTTCTTAAAAATGTATGCGACAAAGATTGCAAGGCCAACCACCTTGATTGGCTGGCTCACAAAGATGTCTTGCGTGACTGAAAAGAACATAGATAAGAGCCACTGTGCAGATTTGTTTGATCCAAACTCGATACCGTACAAGAGCGTGACGGACGCAGCGGTCAGCGAAGTTATAATGACCAGCGCCCAACCAACGTATACAAACCACCAAGGTAGTCGTTTTCCATCTCGGGTGTTATTGGACTTCTCAGCGGCTTCTACAGGTGAACATTTTCCTGATTCGCTTGCAATTAAAGATCTGATATCGTTCTCTGAATCGCTGGTAGTAGCGGCTCCTAAAGTGACGAAAATCGACGGCAAATGAGCGGAGCGCATGGCAGACCTCAGGCTGAATTTGTTGTTATGGGAAGATTTAGTCGGGGATTGTTCTGGAGACAGTTTGTTTAAACTTCGATATGGACCTTCTGGGCAGTAGTAACCAAGCGCAGAACCGGCTTCGCCTGATCTAAATTTCACCATCGTGATTTCAGTACGAGTGGACGATACACTTTCTCTTGGTTTGCAACTGGATTTTTTCAAGGGCCGCGGACGACAGTGTCTGAAAATTTGAACCAGAATCAGATTGATCGGAAACACGATCAGACTGCTACAGATTCCAATGGAAACTTGCTCCCATGAAAATTCAAAAGGACCTAACTCGACCGCAGTATAACGACCCTTATCAGCTTCATACCACATGGCGTTAGCCATCATGGTGCACAAAAGAAGGGAAAAGCAGCAGGATACGCGCTGTACCCTGGTGAAAGAGGACTGTGGTGGCCTGCAAACAACCGAGAACCAAAGGTGTGAGTCGGTAAGGTCCTTGTATGCGTTCGTTACAAACAATCGCCTAAATTCTTTCATCTCCTTGTTACTCGTCACTGGGAATATTCTATCCACCAAGCCATCGCCTTCGTCAACAGCGAGCCAACTCTCGCATATAAAGTGCCAGACCCTATCGGTGGCAATCTCGCAAATAGATATCTGTTTTACGTACCAAGCTGGGTCATCACCGAAGTTGTCGTGCCATACTCGGATGTACGAGAGCTCACCGAGAGTTTCCGAAGTTGTCACGAGAAACGAATTGACGCTGCTTCGAGCAAGCGTCATACAATGGTTGTTCTTGAGAAGAAACGCGTGACTTTCGCCGCCTTCTCCTGTCATTGCCATGGCAACGTTAGCGGTTGTTCCAGCATGTCTGCGCATACCGGTACTGATGATGACCTCATAAGCATGAGTATCTCCTGGCCTGTTACTCGGGCTCACAGTCATTCCCGTCTGAATAAAGAAAATAAAAGCCGCTCAGTAAAATGATATGACACTAGGATCTTGTTTATCGTCTGATTGGCCCGGGGCACCTTACGGGTTCAGTGTGTGCTTACCAGTCATGACCAGTCATCGAAAGGAGCCCATACCAACTAAAAACACCGCACAACAAGCAGAAATTTGTCAAACGGAATGTCGTGTGCCATTGGATCTTCCAACCAAAATTTCTGACGGATGTTGTTGTTGTTGTTGTTCGTTTCTTTTTTTTTTCCATATTGTTGCAAGTGTTCGAGAGACATGTTGTTTGGCTAAACCGGTTTTCTTTTGGCATAAAAGTTGTACATGTTAAGAGGTCTGAGTGACGTCTTCTTCATATGAGCTACTCGCAAGTTTTTATTTATTTATTTGAAACTTTTTTAGTTCGTCCGTATTGTCCATAAAGGGACTTGGACCGCTTAGAGTATTGTTGACCCCGTCTATTGTTAATATAGGAATAACTGAGTGTCCTTATACTAATCTCATTAGCTAAGTTTAAGAAAACAAACACAACCTTAACGTTGCGTTATATTGTAAATGATTCATGGCTAGGTCACCGAAGGTTTTGTACATTTGCAAGGTAAAATAATTATTCGGTTCGTGATCTAGTTCATAAGCAATGGCGGTTCTTTTGTCAACTCAAGAAGGAAAAGGGAAAACTCAAAATGGCCGCGCGTCAAACTAAACTACTTTTGCATACATATTTTTTAGGTGTGAGTGTTTTTCGCCTCGCTGTACGATTCACGACGAAAAAGAATGACTGGACACAATCTAGGAGGGCGGCATACAGGAACCCGGGTGAAAAAGGGGTGGGATCGGGAAACAGGAAAATTTTAACAAAAACAAAGCGCAACGAAGTGAAAACCTCCAAGGGTATGGCGCAAGAGAAGTAGGAAGTTCAGACTCTGTGTTTCCCCTCCCCTCCCTTTCCCCTCTTCCTTCCCGCCATCCCCCTCCCTTCCCCCTCCCTTCCCCCCTCCCTTCCCCCCCTCAACCACCACCCCCGTCCCCGCACTAGCTATCCACTCTCAATACCTTCTGCACATCTGTTCGATCCTGACGTCGAGCCCACACAACAACAATCAGGTACAGACCACACGTAGTACAGAGCACGGCTAGGACTAAGGCATAGTTTGACGGGTCCTTTATCTTGATTGCGATAGTATCCAGGTGCAGTGTATTTGGAGGCACAAATACGCGGCTACCAAACCAGGTCAAGTGGTTACACTGGCAATGAATGCGCTGTAACGTGGTTAATGGACCAACCTGGTCAGATAAGACAGACGAAGACAGTTAAGCAAAATCAAGTTTTAGAGCGGTTTTCAGTTGAATGTCGTAACACCAAAAGTAATTACTCTGGCCAATCAGACCAGCCGCTGACAATCCAATGAACTCGGAGCAAATGCAAGTAGCCGGGGTTGTGCCTAAAGAATACCGTTTAGAGGGACGTCGGACACCTTATTAAGACTTATATAACGTAATGTCGACACTTAGAATTTTATTTTCAATAAATTTTTAAGTGTAAAAAAGAAAATCTAAAATCCCCCACTCAGGATTGAACCTGTGATCTCAGCTAGGCTTAGGCTTAGATAGCCTACCGTACCACTGTACCACTTAGCTTCTCAGGTTGTTCAGGTCTAAATTTAACTATATAAACTGCTACCCGTAACATCAACTGAAAGCTAACCAGTTACTCCGTTATATAAGTTTCAATAAGGTGTCCGACGTCCTTCTGAACGGTATTCTTTAGGCTTAACCAGTAGCCGGCGCCAAGCGTGGAAAAACGCGTGCGATCAAGTCACGATTGGTTTCGGTTTTACTTCTGATTCGGTTGATAAAGTGGCGCGAGATCTTTTAGCCAATCACAAAGTGTAGCAATTCAAAACTAAAGCAATCGCAAAATTACCTTCGACACTCGACACAACCGAAAACCGCTCGAACACAAGCTAGGCGTAAGAACATGTTCAATTATTTCAATTGGGCTGAGACCACCCACAATAGTACAAGTAATCATCAGTAGCCCTTGCAGACCTTAGAGGCGGCTTTCCAACTGGCTATCTAATGAAATATGTGTTTAAGATTCAAATGATGGTGGTGCTACTCGTACCTTTTAAGGGTCAATGTTTGTAGATTGGTACCGCTTAGGGTGCTAAAATCTAAAATGACCACCGTTAGAATTATCGCGATACCTTTTAGGGTATTGAGCCAAACAAATACGACAGAAACTGTTTATCATTTAACTGGTTTTATTGTTTTCTCATTCATCTATCGCTATTAAAAATTGTCGAAGTGTCAGTTCATGTGTTGTTTTTGAATTGGTACCTCTTAGGGGTAAAAATCAATTTAAGCCACGCCCATCAAACGAGATTCTTGTACCTTTTAAGGTGTTTTTCGAAAATTTCCGACGAGCACCCCCGTCATTTTTATATGGGAGGGGTTACTGGGCTTTCTTTCATACCTCGCAGCCGTCTGTTCTCCATGCTTGGTGATTCTCGTTCCAGTAGTAACAGGCAACAGACCGCGCGGATACGCTCATCTCTATTTCACTTGTCACCGTTGTGCCATTGGTTACATTTGCTACACCCAATAATTTCACACCGAGGTAAAATCCTTGTGAGTTATTTAAATAACTACTCGACAGAAGCGTCTTCAAAGTTGCGTTACATGATGAAAGACTCCATATCAAATCATAGTTCTTGTTGCTTGGCCTTGAGTTTCTCTTTCCGATGATTATCATCTTTTCGTCAACATTCATTGTTCCCGAGCAGTTAATTCTAAAATACAGTGAGTTATGTTCCCCGGGTTCAACTTTAAAGAACGTCATATTCTCGTTGGAATGAATTACACCTGTCATGTTATTTAGATCTTTGTTCTCTGATTGGTTGAGTGACAGGAATATCGAGACAGGTTCAGTAAGGTCCCGGATTTCGATTTCCTTCCCAGAAGACTCCAAGAGCTCGAGCGTCGAGACCGGTGTATTCATGGGTATCACATCAGCTGCAATGAAAGGGGTCTGGGACATGGTTACAACCTAGGACAAAAGAATGTTGCGACATGTTAACATTGTAGGGTAGAGTAGGGACTAAAGTTCATATTCAATGTGTGGTCAAATTTGCACGAATTCAGTGGGGTTGACGCTATAGAGAAGTCTCTCTTGGTTATGGAGAAAACTTCATTCGGAATCAGATACAAAAATTAGGCCCAGCTCAGACCTCGTGCTTTTGCCATGCCGAACATATAATTCAAGAAAGATGCTGACCGGATTATCGCAAAATATAAAATGCTCAATGATGGCCTTTTTGTTTTGTTTTTGTGTGTATGCAGGGGCTTTGCTTATGGGGACGGGGGATTTATTTTCAGGTTGTTCAGAGTTTTATGTTTCCTTAAGGAATACTGTTTTTGCGACAAATAACCAGTGTGTGTGATCTGAAGTTTAGAGAAGTCAAATAGAAACCGACAATTGTTGCTCTTGATTATACGATATATAACAGAATCAAACTCAGATTTACACTGACCTTAGTGTTAACTGTATCTAAATGATCAAGTTTATCTTTCTTCACTTCTTGTGGTAACTGAAAGGTAACCTCTCCTCCGTCTAAAGTCGCGTCGTCTATGTCGCTGACGGACTGGCGCGTAACTGTCAACGTCATCAAGCTTGAGTTCACGCGACGTGGAGGGTCGCCTTTTTGCTGAAAATCCAGGAGTTTTTGTGCAGAATAGTTGACGCCTTCGAGGGATTTATTTGTTGCTCTTTCACACTAAATTGAAATGGAGAACATTAGAATCCTAGTTATATTACGTAATGTTAACACGCCTAATTACCTATGATATTCAAGTTGACTTCTTGTAAAATATCATTTCATGACCATGACTCTGTAATATAGACGAAATATCGTAAGTTTCAACATCAATTATCTTGTAATAAACCAAAACTTGGTTTCCACAATGATATCACTTCTCGGCCTTGCTTCAGTTTCATTCTATATTCTAAATTGTCAGATGGCTCTGGATTTTAGAATTTGAACTATTTCTTCTTTAGAACTTTATTGTGCTTACATTTGTCAATGTTCAGCATGCAACGCCGGTCTCGTAATTAAAGGCGGATTGCGTTTTCATGGATAAGCATTCCACTGAATTTATAAGCCTCTGAAAGAACTACTGCGTACCTGCTGCGTAATACTGCGTACCTGCTGCGTACCTGCTGCGTACTGCTGCGTACCTGCTGCGTAGCTGCTGCGTACCTGCTGCGTACTACTGCGTACCTGCTGTGTACCTGCTGCGTACTACTGCGTACTGCTGCGTACCTGCTGCGTACTACTGCGTACCTGCTGCATACCTGCTGCGTACCTGCTGCGTACTACTGCGTACCTGCTGTGTACCTGCTGCGTACTACTGCGTACCTGCTGTGTACCTGCTGCGTACTACTGCGTACCTACTGCATACCTGCTGCGTACTACTGCGTACTACTGCGTACCTACTGCATACCTGCTGCGTACTACTGCGTACTACTGCGTACCTACTGCATACCTGCTGCGTACCTGCTGCGTACTACTGCGTACCTGCTGCATACCTGCTGCGTACCTGCTGCGTACTACTGCGTACCTGCTGTGTACCTGCTGCGTAATACTGCGTACTGCTGCGTACCTGCTGCGTACTACTGCGTACCTGCTGCATACCTGCTGCGCACCTGCTGCGTACTGCTGCGTACCTGCTGCGTACCTGCTGCGTACTACTGCGTACTGCTGCGTACCTGCTGCGTACCTGCTGCGTACCTGCTGCGTACTACTGCATACTGCTGCGTACCTACTGCGTACCTGCTGCGTACCTGCTGCGTACCTGCTGCGTACTACTGCGTACTGCTGCGCACTACTGCGTACTACTGCGTACCTGCTGCATACCTGCTGCGTACCTGCTGCGTACTACTGCGTACTGCTGCGTACCTGCTGCGTACTACTGCGTACCTGCTGCTTTATTTTGTCGCGCATAACACTGAAGTAAAATGTCTTCGTTTTGTTTGAACAACTGTTTCAGATTGCCAGAAAACAATCAAAGCTGTCAATCACTGGAAATAGCCTCCGAAAATGCAGTTTATCATGCGTCATATACCAAAATACTCCGCTATTCTGGGTATTCTGGGTATTTCGGAGGCCTCGTCCAAGTCTTTCTACCCCCACCCCCCCCCCCCCCCCCCCCCCGCCATTTTGAAAGCGAACAAGCCCTGGAGACGAGGTTGATTATTTTTCAAACTTTTCGTTACGATATAAGTCAAAAAAGGAAGTGAGAAACCTGAAAAGTAAGATTTTATAAAATCCTTACCTTTTCTTGATGATCCTTGTTTCTCGCCTCGTTGCTGTCATCGATCCAGTCCTTGATTTCATCTGAACCCTGTTCACGTTTTATTTCAGAGCTCATGGCAACAGAAGCTTCCAGTACATAGTTTAGTCCATGGAGAATGTCCCTAGATAACTTGTCTGCTCGTACGCTCTTGAACGTTGTAACCAAAGCTTTTGCCATGTTTGTGAGGGCATTGGCTCCATCTACCTGCAGGGTTAAATAGATCAAAAGCATATCTCTCCGCTTCAGTAAAAGCCAGTATTTAATCTCCCCACCCCTCCTTGAAAAGGGCCAGCTGAACCCACACTGTATTTTTAAAGAGTTAACTGAAATTACTCCTAAAGGTGAGTTAACTTAATTCGTTGCACTGTATAACTCCATGGAGAATGAAAATAACTCAATTTGCTATTGGAGTCATTTAACTTCGGATTTGGAGTTAAGTTTGGAGTTAACTGAATAACCTCTAATCTTTTGGCCTGGCTCAACTAAGATTATAACAACTATTACGCTACTCGGGATGCTCGCTATTCTGATTAATTAAAGAAACAAGAAAGATTTTCTGTTGTTAAAATTATTAGCCTTAATAATTAGACAAAAAACACAAGATGTCCATATTTTTTTTTGCACACACCCACACATTTGCCACCTTTTTCAGTAACTCGTGAATTTTGCATTTTCTTTCTTGGATTAAGCGGATCAGAATGCAGGCTCACACTGGGTAGGAACATGAGTAGTAAGTATTACTAACCAGGGCATCAGGTGAGAGTTCAGCGGTTACTCTAACGGCTTGTAAGAGTCCTGCTAAAGCTTGTGTGATACCCTGGGGGCTGCTACTGCGCATCTTAGAAAGCCCCTTAATCACTCTGCTGCGGACCTACAAATGCAATTAGAAAAAAACAGTTGTTAATAAAACTCCGCAGAAGGCGTCGGTGGATTTTTCTTAATCATTATTTTTAGTTTTTGCAACTGAGAACTCTCCGACACTCATGTCTACTTAAAACCATAATACCAAATGTTTTCAAGTTACATCACTATAGTCCAAACCTTTCGTAACCACTTTTAACGCTGATGCATTGAATTTTTCTATCGCCCATATTTCGATGTCACTACAGGTGCAAATTGAATAATCTGTTCCAGTACAAGTTCATTTTGACCGAGGGAAAAGCGGAAGCCCGGGGTACTTTAAGAACAAGTTTGTCGCTAAGCAACGACCTGGTTAATTAACACAGCAGGTTTATATGATTCAAAGTCACAGCCATGCTCCGTCACGCGTGACCAGTATTTACTCATGCGCGTAGCGGCATGAGTTATAAAATGGCCTCGGTTTTTCTTCTTATTTTTCTTTTTTTTGTGTGTCACGATTTTGCGTGCAAATATATGCACGCATATTTTAAATTGTGCTCTTCTGGTTCATAGCTTTGCCATTTACACTTCCTGTTTAGTGACTTCCGGCTACTTTCACTTCCGGTAAAACAGCATTACTGAAGCGTCACGACAGCGTCTCCTACAACCCTACTTCCACAACTAATGTTCACGTTAGGTATATATAAAACCTAGAAGAATCACTGGCTTCATTGTGGTACAGCCTTCATTTACAGAACATTCAATAGTAAACAACGTGGTTTGCAGGAACGATGACTGAATGAAAGGATAAACTCTTCTCCATGTCGGACATCTTCTTATCATGTTTATATATAGAGGTGTTCACTATTGGCATATTGCTTCGCTCACTGCTCGCAGTTTGAGCACTCTCGTGACTCCACAATGCAATCCAACAATGTGTAACCGTACATCCTGTGCCCAAGTTCAGGAGTTGCCATAAAGCCATTATGGTAACAACCGGGAGGGCACATTGTATACATAATTGTATGTTACGCTCACTGTTCATACAGTTTGAGCACTTTCTGGATTGGGTGGAGAGCCTCGTAAGAGGTGTTCACTATTGGCATATTGCTTCGCTCACTGCTCGCAGTTTGAGCACTCTCGTGACTCCACAATGCAATCCAACAATGTGTAACCGTACATCCTGTGCCCAAGTTCAGGAGTTGCCATAAAGCCATTATGGTAACAACCGGGAGGGCACATTGTATACATAATTGTATATATATATATATATATATATATATATATATATATATATATAACCGTAGAACAATGCAAATCCTTAACCAACGTAAAATATATATATATATACATACACTGTACTATAAAACTTTCTTACGCATGCGCATGAGTATAGGCTGCTTGCAGCCTCTTGTTTTGAAAATTTGAATGGAGTTTTCAAGTTTACGCATCGGTTTTGTAATAAAATTCATTCCGAGATTCGGAATTCCCGTGAGAATTTTACCGCATTTTCGGAAACAAAGAGCAACAAAGTTATTTGAAATGTTACATAACCGAACAATATTAGGTTTTTTATCCGTGTAGCGAAGTTATTTTTCCGTTAACTCGTGACTTTCAATGTGTTTTCCAGAGAGATCTTCAAGGTTCCATTCAAATCTCGGACGTTACAAAGAAATATTCAAATGTCCATTTCAGTGATAACAAATAAAAGTTTTGAAACTGACCTGTTAAAAATTTTATAAAAAGTTTAAAAGTTTTTTTGACCCTAATTGTGTCAACGAACGGAAGCCATTCCCAAGAGTATACCTACCAATTGTCAAGGATTTTAAATAACTTGTTTCCCACAAAAAGAACATTCATTCTCTGATGAAGGCCGCAGTGAGCGACCGAAAATTTAGAAAAACTTTTAAACTTTTTATAAAAATTTTTAACAGGTCAGTTTCAAAACTTTTATTTATTATCATTATGAGCACTGATCGCCCGAACAACGTCCATTTCAGTCTTGTGGATTACTAGTCACGCGTGACGGAGCATAGCTGTGAACCCTGTAGTCTGACCTCTCGTAAGTACGGAAGTATTAAAGCACCTGTGGCTTTGTGTCTTGGGTGGTCGCTTGGGTGGTCGGTTACGGGAGGTTCGACTTTATTGTAAATATTTCGCTTTGTGATCCACTTGGCGCGAAGGCACTTGATGATCATAATTATAAATACAGGTATAACGACACCTGGCCTCCCACGCAAACCTTCTTTTGGCTTGTCATGTACTCCGCCCCGGGGAGGAGTGCGTGACGTGCTAAAAGAAGGTCTACGTAGGAGGCTAATTTGGTGAGCTTTATTTATACAAGTTATGTACCAACCTCCACACGGTTCTCGGTGTTCAAAGAATCAGTAGGCTGTGCCGAATCTTGATTCAGTACAACTATAACTATCGTCATAAGTTGAGTCGCCTGACGAAATTCTCCTGCCGCTAAAAGGTTCTCCAACATGGAATGAGGACCGCTGACAAAACCTTTCAGAATAGAGCTCACGGATCCCGCGTCAGAGCTAAAGCTCTTCACCTACAATACAACAATGTGAATGTCGATAAATAATAGTAAATGCACTTTACTTTTTGTTCCTGCACTTCTCAAACTCATGATAATGTGTAAATGAAAAGAAATTCATATGAACTGCGGAGAAATAATTAAAGAGAATGTGATGATCGCAGTTACGCAGCAACTGAAGTCTGAAAAAAAATTCAGACCTTGATGGGATTCGAACCCATGAGGCTTTGCGACTCTGATGCAAAAGCTCTTTAAGGTGGTTCGATACAGTTTTCTGGAGACCGTACCAACATTTTTCAATCGGCTTTTAAGCGGTCTTCTCCAATTCAGATCAACGTGAAATTTTCACCACTCACTGGTTTTGAATTGAAGTTAGGCAAGATATATTTTCTGGTAAAATCGATATTACCATGGCGACGATAAACAAAAAACTTAGAAATCAGTAAAAGTGAAAATTAGCGCGTTTAAGATTTCGCATTGAAAATCCCACAAAGGCATCTTAAAATATGGTATATGGCATATATATTTTGCAAGAATAAAAAAAATTCTGTATGTTTGAATTAAAATAAATCGCAATAACATTTCAAATCTTACTATTTGTGTACTGGTATTAAATTGATTGAGAGATTAACACTGGTTTTGTGAAATTACTTAATGATAATGTCAAAAAGTAGCTTGATGTTATGTTTGTACACCTTGAAAGTTTTGTTTACTTTCTCTTCTGCGATCTTGAGAACTACCTTTTTTCCTAACATCGCATCATGCGCAATTTTTGGGTAATTTTCGATTTCAATGGCTTTTGCAAAAATCTGAGAAATGGCTTGATGGATTTTTTTTAAAACATTCACTGTGCATGATTACCGATGTGCAAAATATTATCTGAAAGTCTCATTGGCATTAATTCACTGGAACGCCTTTAAATTTAAAGATGAAGACGACGTACGAACCGGCCAAAACGTTTGCGTTACAAATTTACTTTTTTTAAGTTATTCTCAGTAATGATTTCAAATCAATGCGCAGTACATTCTTCCGTGATTGAAACATTGTAATGTACGCTCGCTGATGCAAAATTTCGGTAGATTCAGAATGTACCGGAGCACATATTACGTAAAACAAAAGGAACAAATAACGACAATAATACAAATGCAAAACAAGACCAAAAATACAATACCTCACAAACAATAGAAGACAATGAGTGGTTCATGGATACCGGTACATGCAGAAAGACCCCAAATTTCTTTGCATCTGTTTTCTTTTGCGTTCAAAACGCCTGCTGTAAAAACGTTTTCAAAACGCAAAAGGGCATTTATTGCTCAAAATAATCCTAAAAAGAGACTTAAGGGAATCTGGAAAGTAGCTAGGAGAGTAATATGCTACAATCATGCTCGAATATAGATAATAATAGATGCACAGCAGATCACAACGAAAGTATAAATCACGGAGGAATGCAGTGCGCATTGATTTGAAATCATTATTAAGCATAACTTAAAAAAGTAAATTTGTAACGCCATTTTTTCGGCCGGTTCGTACGTCGTCTTCATCTTTAAATTTAAAGGCGTTCCAGGGAATTAATGCCAATGAGACTTTCAGATAATATTTTGCACATCGGTAAGCATGCACAGTGAATTTTTTAAAAAAAATCCATCGAGCCCTTTATCAGATTTTTAGAAAAGCCATTAAAATCGAAAA
Organism: Cladopsammia gracilis; assembly: GCA_022457155.1. Taxonomy (NCBI): domain Eukaryota; kingdom Metazoa; phylum Cnidaria; class Anthozoa; order Scleractinia; family Dendrophylliidae; genus Cladopsammia; species Cladopsammia gracilis. Next base: position 607,451 of record JAJGOT010000205.1, on the reverse strand, counting down.
TTACCCAAAAATTGTACATGAAGCGATGTTAGGAAAAAAGGTAGTTCTCAAGATCGCAGAAGAGAAAGTGAACAAAACTTTCAAGGTTTACAAACATAACATCAAGCTATTTTTTGACATTATCATTAAGTAATTTTCCAAAACCGGTGTTATTCTCTCGATCAATTTAATACCAGTGCACAAATAATAAGGTTTAAAATGTTATTGCGATTTATTTTAATTCAAATATACAGAATTTTTTTATTCTTGCAAAATATATATGCCATATACCATATTTTAAGATGCCTATGTGGGATTTTCAATGCGAAATTTTAAACGCGCTTAATTTCACTTTTACTGATTTCTAAGTTTCTTGTTTATCGTCATCATGGTAATATCGATTTTACCAGAAAATATATCTTGCCAAACTTCAATTCAAAACCAGTTAGTGGTGAAAATTTCACGTTGATCTGACTTGGAGAAGGCCGCTTAAAAGCCAATTGAAAAATGTTGGTATGGTCTCCAGAAAACTTTATCGAACCACCTTAATTCATCAAGTTTGAACAAAGAAAATCGTAAGCGTGACAGTGGCGTGACAGTGGGTTAGAAACCCGAACTTAATTAGCACAGATTTTGGCGAGTTTATTCCTTCGTTTTCTCTGTATTTCATGATCAGTTTTGAGAAGCTATATCAAACATGCGAAAGAGTGTTTCATCAGGTATCCAAACTCTTCGAATTGGGTTAAAAACAATTGGCCACGCCTCGTTTTTTAACTCACTTCACGGTGTTTGGATATATCCTGATGAAACACTCTTCCTCGTGTATTACATCAACATCTAAAGACAGATCAGATAAAAAGTTTTTGCGTGCACCACGTTATATCAAGAGAATTGTTAATTGTTAACAAAACTAAACCATTATTTTAGGTTTACATCGATTGATTGGTTTTTCAAAGTAATAGTAAAAATGGGTGTTTCTTGGTGTTGCAGAAGCCATTGTTGGTTAGCTTTTGTTTTGTGTTGTGGTGTGGGTATTGTTCAGTGTCTTTTGAATCTTTTGTTTTACGTCATTTAGTGATCACACCATCCGTAACACCAAGAAACTACCGTCAAAATAGGTAACATTGCCCCTTTAAAAAGTACATTATGCACCCTGTCAGTTTTACTTAGGATTTTCTCGAGAATAGATATGAGCATGCTCCTCTTTCTGATTTCGCGATTGCCAACAGACACTTGGTTTAGTGTTATAGACTTTAGGGGGTAAATTGACCAACGAGGTTAATTTAAAAAGCGGATATTTTAACATTCTTAATAGGATCGTTCGGCCTTCTCCAAGTACTAACCAGACGCGACCAAACAGAAAATGCACTTGATCTGAATTTCGTGTTACTGCTTTTGAGTTTTTACTGACTCATCGTATCATTTCTGTGTTGAATGATGCTACTTCGTTGTTTTGGTTTCACAACCGATTCAGTAGAAAAACTTTCTTATTGCATTTATTTTCTTATGTTTGGATATAATGATCGGCTGAATCATTATCTCTCCCCAAATAGTCTGTCACCTTGACATGGTAAGGAGGCTTGTGTGTTTCTGTGACGTAAAGAGCTTAGCCGGTGGCATCTACATCTACATGATTTACTTGCAAAATCCTAATGGACATACAGCAAATTTCAGTGCAAAGTGCGAAATGTAAAAATATAAAAAAAATCAAAGGCTCCTTAGAGCCAACCCGTGAATTTGAAATGCTAGCGTAACACAATATTGCGGTAAGCTTATGTTTTCACTCTGTCGTGGTTCAATATATTTTTTTTAAAAATTAAACGTAAGGATTTTTGACAAACGCAAAAAATAAAAATACAGTACATCACTTTCATAATGTTCAGTCCGAAGAAAAAAGAAAACAAAACAAAACAAAAAAAAAAAGAACGGCCCAAGCGAAATTCGAACCTGGGACTTTCGGCTGTAAGTCCGCGCTTTACACCACTTGACCAGCGTGACCACCGACTTCAAAGGGGATAAATTTTATCACTTGAAGGTAGATAACCATCAAAACGCGTGTCTCAGTTGAAAATTCCTTTTAAATCGATTAAAGACTCCAAAGGCGAAACATCTTTAAGCTTATTGATGTTTACATTCGTTTACACCAATTTAGTTATTGTTATCGCTGGATTCACGCTGTTCTTGTTACAAAACGCATTCATAACAGAGCATTACGTCACTAAGTTTACAGCTGATGGAAGGAGTGAGCGAGTGAGTGACTCATTTGCATATCTGTCGCCGTTACCGATAACCCGTTCATTACGCATGCGCGTATATTCACGGGTTAAAAATGATGATAATTAGTCTAACTTAGGCAAGGAGAAAATCATTAACAGCTGCCTTAAAATTACTGGTCGAGGTCATGTTTATAATATGTGATGGTAAACTATCCCAATCATTTATTGTTCTGGACCAAAAACTAAATTTGTATTCCTCACATGATGTTTGCATTTGAATAAATTTCATTGGGTCAGAATATCTAGTTTTCCTTACATTTTTTTGTTTTACATAAGGTGAAGCATTTATCGCTGCTTGGTCATGCAGTGTCTTATACATTAGAATTAGTCTGCCAATGATCCAGTGCATAAGTAACGAATCCTTCTTGTCTAGAATATGTTTTAGTAGCAAAGCGCGCAGCACGTCGCTGTACTTGTTCAAGTCAAATTTCATGGTATGTCCTATAAGAATCCCTTGCGGCACTTCCAAATTCCAGGATATGTCTTACTAAGGAAATGGATGCTTGTGCTTTAACTCTTTCTGGGCATGAGTGGAGATTTCTTTTGATACAGCCCAAGATCTTGTTTGCTTTATTCTTCACTTTTAGTATGTGTGTTTTCCAGTTAAGGTGGCTCCCTAGAGTATTAACAAAAGCACCTACACTACCTATCATGAGTTACAAAGTAAGGCCCAATTTTCTTATCTTGCAATTTCGGTTCATGAGATTTACCAGTAAGGATTCCAACATATTTATGCATGTTTATTTGTTGTCAATTTTTTGGTAGAGGCCATTGCCATGGCAACGCAGCATCTAAAGAATGGCAAATATTTTGCAAAAATTGACCTTAATTCTTTAATATTTAGAGTTCCCTCCCGGGGGGGAGGTACTCAACAACGTTTTGTACGGGGATGCTCCGCCCGGAGGTCCAAACCCTTACCCTTTCATATACCGATTTTGACAGAAAAGGTACCCCTTTCATATACCTTTCATTGAAAATGGTACCCCTTTCGTATACCTTTCAATGAAAATGGTACCCCTTTCAGAGCGTTTACGTGCGTCTGTTTGTTATATTTTGAAAGGCCATTTTTATTGAATACTTAAATGGCAGTTTTCCCTACCGTTTTTATGCTTCAACGGCGTGGCTTCGCTTCCCTTTCCTATTCTTCGTGAAATCCCTACCCTTTCATATACTTCAACTCGTGAAATCCCTACCCTTTCATATACCTCGAGCCTCAAAAAGGTACCCCTTTCGGGCGGAGCATCCCCGTATAGCCCATTATAGGGAGTACCCCCCCGGGAGTTTCCTTCGGTGAATTTTTTTTAAACTTTAATATATTGTGGAAATGATCACGGGCAACGTTTTGGAACGATAAAAACATGGGGTCGTTCAGACGGTTTTCGTAATATCACGCAATTTCGTATATTTACCTATTAAACTAAATTGCTCCGACAGATTTTTTTCCTAAAAAGAATGTATGAAAGATAGAGTTTTTATCTCAAACTATGCGAAGTTTCAAAAAGATTCACCGAAGGAAACGCGAGAAAATCCGCTCTTAATTTTGCCTTTTCTGGCTTTTTGACGTCATAAAATTGGGAAAAATCTACTTTTTCGTGTGAGAGCGCGCAAATTTACTAACGTTCGCGTCATCAGCGCGCGCCCGGCTATAAAACTATAGGGAGCCACCTTAAGTGTTTCTGAGATGGTAATACCTAGGTAAGGGTGATGGTCAACAGTCTTGAGGGTTTGGCCTAACATAGTGTAATGATGTATGATAGGGTTTTTGATCCTGTAAATTCGAAGGATATAGCATTTAGAGGGGTGAAAATTTATTTGCCACGTCTGGGCCCAGGTAACAAGTTTATCTAGATCTTATTAGAGATGAAGAGCATCATTTGCATTATGGACAAGGCCATACATAAGGCTGTCATCAGCAAAAAGTTTCAGATAGGATGAGATGTTGCTACCCATGTCATTGATATAAAGTAAGAAGCAAAGGGGCCCCCAAAATCAGGAGTCCCTTGTGGGACTCCTGATTTTACATTTGATTTTTCACTATATTAACCTTCAAGTACCACTTGCTGAGTCCTGTTTAACAACCATGATACAGAATTCCAAACAGGATCAGCCATGCCCAGCCGAAAGGTTGATAGGTAGATAACAGACAAAATATAGTTTCCTGGTCACCCTGGTAGGGGGTTATGTCTCAGGTTAACAACCTGATTATGTAAAACATCATATATTACCGAAACTACAGCGAGTATTACCACCTTTCTGAAGGAAGCAGCGAGGGCCAACCCTCTCCACAAGAGGAAGGCTGTATGAGCCGGGAGCGAAAGCCATTTATGAGCCAAAAACCGGATGGGGTGATTGCTTCATCCAAAGAAACAGATGAAGGAAGAAAGCCCGTGCTGTGGCCATAAATCAGAAGGAGTGGAGAAGAATCACCGAGGCGCTATGCACCACTTAGGCTTAGTTAAGAAGATGATGATGATGATGATGATGATGATGAAGATGATGAAGATGATGAAGATGATGATAATAATGAAGATGATGATGAATCACCGTCATCAGTTACACCCATCTGCCTCCACATACGCCCTCTCCTATGCGCCTGCAAGTTATTTCATTCGACCCCTCTGCCCTTTGTTGCCTAGGGTAAAGACAATACCGTATGCTTACCTTAACTTGAAGAGGAAATGTTCTGTACGATCCTAAAACATCAGATATTTTCACGAATAATTCCAAGTTATAGTTGTTCTCCTCCAATCCGGGTGGAAGAAATAATCCAGAGGCAAAAGGCATCCAGCCGTAGAACAGCAGCATGGGTCCGTACACGGGATGCCTTAAGAAAAACTCGTACGACAGGGGACTATCTTCGTCTATCCACCCTGTGCAGCTTATTCGAAATTGTGTTTCAATTACGACGCCTTCCGAAGACGACAAGACACACGATCCACCGCTCGGTGGCATGTCAGTAGTTATCGAGTACTGGGCCGAGAATCCGCTGTCCAAGTTGTTAAAGAAGATCGTGTATGTTTGGTTCGGAATTAAGTTGCTGGGATCCAACTTGAACTGATTCGAATATGAAATGCTGATCAATTGTGAGTCCACTGACCGTCTCGAGATTCCCTCAGATGGAGTCCCGTGCAGTTCCCACTGACAGATTTTTGTGTCCTTGCTGTTGCTGTTATTGCAACCTCCACTAGAAAGAACGAATTCTTTGGAAGTTGTCAACTTGTAAGCGCAGTTTTCCTTGCACCTGTAATAAGAAAGAGAAACTTACAATTAAAGGATATGCGTCTTTCGTAACATATTTCATTCAGTCGCCTTACAAGCCAATAGTCAGTTAACAAGTAGTTGATATATCAATTTCGAACATAATATCTTACATAGAGTATATAGGTGTTATTCCGCGAAAAGTTGTGTCAGTTTTTATTTTTTGAGCCTTTAGGGAAGAAAAATATAAACTGACGAGAAAAAATTCCAACTGTACTACACAACGTTTCGCTGAATAAATTGTTTATTATATGACAGTCATATGAATTTTTGAAGTGATTTTCCTATTAAACGCGCGATCAGAAGAATGTAATAACGTGTCATATTTGCACTCGTTTTGATGCGTATTTGCACTCTGATCTGGAACGCTATGTCGAATAATAAATATTTTATACAATAAACGTTTTAACCAGAGTAGCATTTTTATTTATCTTATTGTTATATCAAAATGTTGCTAACCTGACGCAAAGAGGAGGAGAGCTTGCATCCACCAACTTAATGGTCTGACTTGCCTTGGCCTGTCTCTGTCCTTTAGTTACAGAAAGAACGAATTCATAAGATGTATTGAGATCAAGGAATTTTGCTGGAAACGTTAACACAGGCTGCTTGTTATCAACTTGTCCTTTAAAACAAGAAACATCACCATTCGGATCACAAAACCATTCAAAGGAGAGAGAAGAGCTGGCGCCACTGACGTCGATATCGTTTGGATCACCTGACGCAGACCCATTAAGAACAACGTTTTGATTCCAAGGCATTACCCGTTCGCTCCCGCAGTCGATGGTGGCCAGCAGCCTTGGCATGCGCACGCGCAGAAATCCAGTTGCAGCTTTTGATATCCCAACAGGTATCGCGGTAACTGAGAGAGTGAATTTATACATACCACCTCTCAAGGATTGAGCGGGGAGAAACAGAACGTCAGAGGAAAGGAATTCGTTGTGGAACAAAACAGCCTCAAATACGGAGTCTTTGATTATTTGTTCAACCTTCCACTTATATTCAATTTCTTTAATACCAGAGCAGTTTAGTTTCAGCAAAGAATAAAGCGAGTACTCATACTCTTGTTGTATTTCTATACAATGGCTGCTATTCTCTCCGGCTGCGAGCATGCGCAGTTCGCTTATGACGCAAGGCGTGCTGACGATATTAACAGACTTCGGATGCAAAGAGGTACTGGGACCGACAACACTATTGGCTGATATGGACAAGGTATATGTACCGGACTCGCTGTATTGGTGTGTCACTGATACTACTTTAGGTAACGTCGGCAAAAATCCCGTTTTTATATCTAAAAGAAAATGAAAGAAGATGCTCAAAGGAGATCTGTTCATTAGTATTCAATATTCTGCCCAAAAACGCAGAAGGAAAACAATACTATTCCTCCCAGCCCTTAACAAGGGCTTCAAAGGTTGTCACGAAATTACCCAAATACATGCAAATACTTTCCGACTCTCATTGTCCAAGCAAAAATAAGCTGGAATTCATGATTGTCACAAAATGTCACGAAACTACACCACAGTAGACGGTTTCCGATTCTTACAGCACGAAGATTCCGAATATTGTCACAAAAGTACACCAAGAAGTGCAATTTGTTTTTGCGTCACTTATCCATATAACTACAGACACATTCGTTACTTACCAGAATCATCACCGTAATCCACAGAATAAGTCACATTATTCCCTTGTAAAATTTCAAATTCCAAGATTAAAATGTTTGACGAGCCAACCGCCATGTCCCTGATTAGTAAACCTGCGACAAGGAACTGAACAGTCACGTGACCACGTAATATCACGTGATGGATTCCGGAAGAAATGTTCACAGAAATGAAATATTGACCCGGTGCAGTAAAACTGTGCATCATGTCTGGACCTCCTTCCTCCAACGGTGAGTTATCCACCCAGTTCCATAAAAAGCGAAACACGTTTGGCCTTTCAACATGACTGACAGAAAAAGCGATTGCGTGACCAACAAGCCCACTCGCAGCATGATGAAGTTCCACATCTTTCAAAGACGGAATAATGAGTGAAATACTAGTAGTTATAGTAGAGCTTGAATATTTAGACGAACTGGTAGGAATGGTAGATCTGGTTTGACTGGTAAAAGTGGACGGAATATGAACGCTGTAGCTAGAAGGTGAAGGTGTAACGAAGGTGAGTGGCTGAGAGGATTGAAAATCCAACGATGAAGTTATAGGTGGCAGGGCAAGTGGAGAGTGAAACAACGACAAAGGGAACCGTTTTTAAACTTGAGGATACATCATTACTAACATTCACAGTAACGTTTGCCACGCCTATGCTTGCAAAACGATGATTCATTATTCTACCGTTGTACACAGTGATACGGGTGCCTCCTTCGGTAACAGTCCAGCTGAAGTTTGGAGAATCTCCCCGAACAATCTGGACTTCAAATCTGCAGCCTGTGCTTATCTCGATCCTTCTAGGACATGAGGAATTAACGTTGATCCCCGTAATGGAATACATTGCCTTTAACAGATGAAACGTGTTCAAATCAGGATGGGTGTCAGCTTTGCACAGAATTTTGTGTTTAAGATAAGGACGTTTGAAGCTCTTATATAATGTTACAGAACCCACACTGGTGTTTTTGACTGTATATGCTTGCAATGTCAAAATTGGGGCTTCTATTACGTCAGTTCCTTTCTTTCCAAACACACCTTGCTGTGCGAAAAACGAGGCAGGCGACCCTCCTGACCAGTTAATCTGACAGGTTATTTTCACCGGTGTATTAGCTGGGACTATCAGGGGAGCGTCGATAGACAGTGGATTGCCGATAACCTGGACTGAAAAAGGGGCAGACACGGCAGATTGATATTTAGGAACACGATTATAGCAATACAAAGTGAAGTTCCTGTTACCAACTGGAGTCAGTCCATGAACGATGGTCTTAGCGATTTTCTTAACAACGTAGTCGTTTATCCCAAAATACCACGTGCACCCAACATCGGTTCCACTCGTAACACTTGAGTTGTAACACGTGAGCGCGTTGTCGTAAGCAAACGAGCTGTTGCACATCTCGACCTTAAGGTCCCGGATGACCTCGCGCACGAACGCCTGAATGACCATTTCACGCTTCGAAACGAGGTTAAACGCTGTTATGAAGACATGAACGAAACCGACGTAAGGAAAAAGAAACTTCAGCTGGCAAGCTGCTCCTTCTGTCTTGTTGTTTTCTGCTAGGTAAGGGGACTGTCGTTCAGAGAAACTGGCATTAGGAATGTTCCATGCACAGGTAACATTTGTTCCGTGTAAAACACTCGCTGTTAAATTTTTTGTTGTATTCACCACGATATACTGTATTTTGTCAGTGAGTGTTATTTCCGTGATTTCGTTTTGTACTGCAATGACGGATTGCAATGCAAGTGCTTTGCTGTTGTTGTGTGCGAGAATAGCATTGCTTAACGTCACCATTATAGGGTAAATTCCAACCTCTTGTAAACACGAAACAGTTAGCTTAGTCTTTACTCTAACCGATCCGTGCAACTTCACATGAAAAGAGACATTAAGAGCAACCATGCTCTCAAGATGCAGACTCAGGGTAGAAGCATTGTGCGCCGGGATATAGTAAACTCCTGGAGTCTGTCCAGCGGTAATTCTCTGGAGCACAGCACCGGAAGTGTTCCTCTGAAATCCCACAATGTCCCCTGCATGTGCAATAAACCTTTCTTCTTCCGGTAAAACGATCAAGTTATACCCCATGGTAAGGTTGACATCTATGGTATACACTTTGAAATAATTGCCGAGCCTATGTGCGCATGAGCTGATGGGTAATGGCTGTTGGCAGTACGATACACTGATGCACACCTGATCGCAATGGTGACTGGGTGCAACGCAGTCTCCACAGTTGGATTGCGGATGGCAGGTCATTGCGCAGCCTGTTGAGTTCCAATCTGCCCTGTTAATCTGTTAATGCAAAGAAACAAAGATGTACATACTGTAAAACAAACTATTTATTACTTCTGAAACCACACTTATTGCATTAACTAAACGTCAAAACGAATGAAAATAATTGACGATATTTTTTGGAATAGTAACCGTGCGTATATATATAGTTTGTTATAAGAATACGTGTAAGTTAGTAGTTGTTTTAGTGTTTCAAACCCGGTACAACAAGAAATACAGGAAACACGGTTAATGTTTTTTGCGGTGGATAGAAACTTTATTTCTGTGGCTTGCCCTTATTCTCTAAATGAAAATTGATGAACAAATCCAGCATAGTAAACTAAGGACTGTAATATGTATAGCTGGACAAGGCCAACAACGGAGCTCCTAAGAAATAGAGTCGCTTGACGTAAATGAAACAATTAAGTTTTGATTTTGAAATTACAAGAAAAAATGTTCATGGAGAACACCAGATAATTGTCTCACCTGTAGCTGAATGCGGCCAGGATACTCAGCATATAGTTCCCAGGCCTCCAGTGAAGTTTCTGTTGAGAACTCCAAGGATGGAAGCACGTATGTCCCAGCTTGGGCATCCTTGGAATCTGATTGGTTGATCATTGTGAATCCCTCCTTCCCCAGTATTATTCGTGGCACGTCTAAAAATAAAACACAAATCGTCGGTTTTATTATCCATGAATTCCTAATTTGTCAGGGCATGTCAGGGTATGTCAGGGCATATCAGGGCATGTTAGAGCATGCCAGGGCATGTTAGGGCATGTCAGGGCATGTACCTGCCTCGTCCTCAGGCCTCCCTCATTGTTTCAGCGCGGTGGCGTGAAGTTGATTCCACGCTCAACGCAAAGTCAAGAGAAAATGATCTAAGAGAACAAAACCCCGTGCCCCATGATAATCATTTTCAATCTAATATTAGCTTGACTCTAGCTTGTGCCATGCTGTTAAGGTTATTTGAGTTCTTGCTCCCATGACCACAGGGTCTCTATTCTACAGAGATCATATATCATATATTTTATAGCTCTCGTTATCTCATAATCGCGTGTTGTGCGAGAGGCTGTGAAAAGCAACAAACCCGCCAACTCAAAAATTACATGACGTCATTCAAACCGACCAATCAGGTATCAGCCTTAAAATAACACGCAGTATGACACTGAACTAAAAATAGATTTAAAATAGTTTTCATTGGAAGAGGCCTATGTATGGGGGATGTGTTCTCTTGGATTATTTTCTTTTGCGCGAGTACTCATCGATATCGACAATGCAATGATGTCTGTACACGACGCAGCTTCTTGACTACGATGCATTTAGTTAAGTTGATTCCATCGAAAAAGCAGTTATAATGAAATTTTGCACAGTTATTTATTACACCATGCCCATTTTCAACTAATCTGCTAGCTTGTGATGGCAATCTTGAAAATTTTAGCCCTGAGCGAGAGGCAACCATTATTTCTAGAAAGTTATTATTAGCAATGAAATATTAGTATTATTGTTATGATAGCAGAACAATGTTATCGTGAAAAGCCCTAATTATTAAAAGTGTCCGAAAAAAAGAGACTAATGAAATAATAAAGCAATTTCAGCAGCAATACTCCAGTCGTTTCTGCCAAGCTAATAAAAGAAATCCTCAAGTCTTACAGGTAAATTCTTCTAGTAGCCTGCGTGCAGACCTCTCTTCAGTTTCCTTTGCTTCACGTGAAAACGCAAGCAAATAGGAGACGTCTGTAAGCAGGCTATCCTTCCAGTTGCTATAATGACAAATGAATGGAGACCAGTGAAGAGACATACCTGGAACTGAGAGGGATACATTTTTTTCAGTGTTGTTCATTATCACCGATGCTGTGACGTCACTGCCACTTAGTTCAAACAAAGTACACACGCTTGGCCTCCATGGTGCTACAGCGGGACACTCCATGCCTGTTAATTGAAGACGAGAAATAACCCGAATCGTCCGGGTTGATATAAAGGTGGTCGAGTTGTGTCGGGACGCAGCTAAAGTGACGTTGAACTCACCAGTAGTGACAAATCGGTGCGTTAACACAAAGTGACCTTGCAAAGTTTTGTTACCTCTTCCATCGTCAAAATTCACCGAATACAGAATAGGTTTTGACAAATTCAACGCCACCACGCTTGTTGGCGTGACAAGCGTAACAGGTGCACTGGAGGATAGCGGTGACGTTATCTTGGATTGAAACATCGTAAATGTCAATTCCTGGTAAAGTTCAACAATCTCCATAAAAAAACAGCTGGTGTTGTAAATGTGGAAAGTTGTCACCCCATCAGAAGAGCCGCAAGGATTATCCTTGACCAGGGTAGTAACGCTATCGTTTGCACAGTAGCATACTGTGTCGTTCAACACTGCAGCCAGCGGAAACCTCTCTTCCGCACAGGCTTGAATACACTTATACGGGGACATTATACTTTGGCGTGCCTGGTAAAATCTTGAATCATAATTCTGTTCTCCATAGCAACCCAAATACAAATCATCTAACAGAAAGAAAAATGTATTGCTTAATTAGTCTCTTATAGATCATAGAGTCGTTGTACATCAAACAAAACATTTCAGTAAAAGGCAGAACAAGAAGCAAATGGCCAACTTATTCTTACACAGAAAAGCACACCTGCACTGAAATACGAAATCATGAAATTAAGCTGAAAGAAACATTGAATCACTCACTGCTGGTTAGAATTTAGTTTAAACACAATCCCACACGCAACACGCTAGGCATGTAGGCACTCAAAAAACATGATCAGAAACCGATCACATTCACATCGGCTATCGACCTTTGTAGTAATGATTCGATTTAGCGCCCTCCTTCCAATAAGTGCCCCCTCTCTAGAAGCGATACGCTTCTTGAGTGTCGTTTGGTTGACAAGCGCCCCCTTTTCCTATAGTGTTGTTTTTAGCAACCTTAGTCTTGTCTCGACAGTTATTTCCATGTGAGCGCACACTCCTTCAAATGTAAGATCTCTTTGAGGACTCAGTTGAGATATACTAGTGAATTATATTCTGACTATTCGAACCATCGTTGTTGTTGTTTTGACTCTGCGAACCATACATTTTCTGTTATTGCTTTTGTCAAAAAAAGAAATTAGCGCCGCTTCTCTAATAAGCGCCCTCCCTTGAGCTACCAAAAGTAAATCGAGAGCTAACCCCGTCCCCGAGGCTACAATAAAGTCTTACTGGAACCTTTTCCTCAGTTCTCCAAAAAGAAATAAATGTTGTAAACAAAACATATTTTGACAAGAAATGTGTTCACTAATAGGTCTGTTTTGCGTTCCACTCAGCCATATGACTGCTGTAGGTCACCCTTCAAAATTTAATTCTAATTATATAGGCAGATTTTCCATAAAGATGATAATATACCTGGTGATGCCGGCGGTAAATGAATGGTCTTGGTTGAAGACAATGCAGGTATCTGAAGCCAAAAAGAAAAAGATGATTTCGATAAAAGAAAAAGACTGGAAAAGGGCGCTCATACCAGAGTCGAACCCGGGGTTTTGGATAACAAGTGCAAAATTCCATTAAAAATAGGTACGCGATTGGGTACATGTGTCTATTGGCAGTACGGAATGGGGAAGTAAAAGATACTGACATGCTACGAATATTTAGTATAACGAGATAGAAGGGCACTTCCATTGTCAGATATTTATACGCGATACTGTCAAATATCAATGGAATGGATTGAACGGCTTCACAACGACGATCACGTGATTAGAGGCTAAGTTGTTGTCAGTTAAATGAAACATGGTGAGAAACTGCTGTCGACAAATGAAACTTGAATTTTGGTCGGCAAACGGACAGCTGGATCAACTGCTTCTAAGTGGATAACGATGAACCGAATATTAATTAGTCAAGGCTGACTTCTGAACCTCAACGCTAACAGATTCAGGTACATAAGAAAGTGTCTAATGTGCATATGCAGTAACACACTAAAAACCGCTGCAACATCAGCGCCCAGAATTGTAAATGAGTTGAAAATTGAAGATTACTACAGAAAATCTGGTAAACCCAGAAATATATAAATAAATATATAATGCAAGAGCTGTCATAGCGGACAGACAGTAACAAATACATTGTACATCGAAAATCCAAGCAAACGTCACTGAACACCAATTCATTGTTCGAAGTTTTGAAAATATTGAAGTATACTGATGGGGTTGAAAGACATTAAGTAAAAATAATTTAACATAATTCGTGAAAAATATTTCATCAGATAGTTTACAGGCAAAAAGAAAATGAAAATACGATGTGCGTTAAATTTATTTATATCAATTTGCGTGTTGATTTTTGCCTTGCAAAATATATTACACTTTATAAACGAAGTTACGTACGGCAAACATTTATCATTAGGCTGTTTTGTTTTTCTAATTTCAAGTTTAATTATTTTAACAAAATGTAATTATTTTTAACCCAGTGCAGCTTTCCTTTACAAATACCAAATACGAACATATTTATAAACATCCTTTTTTGATCTAAATTAATTCACACCTAGAAAAACTGAAACTTTTCTGACACCTTGTGGCAAAGCTGACTTAGAAAAGTATATTCACAGTAAGTACATTGCAAACTTGTTATGCCTGTTGTTCTAGGGGCTACACCCTCTCATAATGAAAGAAATATGTTTAATTAAACGAGCATTTAGCTGTATTTGGGGTTAGAACAAGCATTTTAGTCATTTCTTGTCATTTTTGGCAAATGCAAAATTAAATTTTTATTAAAACCGATGGACTCGCTATTCGATTTTAGATTTTTTGGAATTTAGGATTTACGGAGATCCTTTTTAACTGACTGAACTTAACAGCCTTTTTAACCAGAAGAAAATCGAGAAACGTCATCGCACGATTCAGTCAAATTTATATATTAAAACCACGTAAGATGAGATTAACTTCAAGGGTCACAGCTCCAAATATAACTGTTAGTTGCTGAAAGCGTGCAGTGCGCCTTGCTAAAAATTTAAAATTCTATTTTACAAAAAGAAAAATGTTTTGCTCCTACAACTATCAAATGACAAAGTTCTTGCATGATAACTGAAAACCTTATTCAGTAACCGGTTCGTTAAGTGCAACTCCCCACATGAACGTCGTCAATGACTTTATCCCTACTTTAACAAACCAACCAAGATATAAATAAACCAAAGCGGGTGTAAGATTAGCCTGATCTTATCCATTTTCTGACAAGTCGAGCACTGAAGTTGTCAATTGAGATTGATTACAAACTCAGTAGCAATACAGGGACTGCTAACAGTCAGGTTGTTTTACTCAACTGTTTATCGACTCTTGCTCGTGGCGAAATGAGCATTTTCAGACGCCGACTTTAAGAAAATTACCAAAAATTCAAAGAAAAGAATTAGAAAATAATTAAACCCAAACCGTAAAATTATCATTAAAATACTTATTTTTGCAGTTTCCTAAAACAAACATACAAAGCTTTTGTTCTTTAAAAATGTGACGATTAATACACTGAGAATTGGATAGTATAAGCCGCGAATAGAATAACATATAGCCGCGAATAGAATAACATATTTTACTAACTCCAAGGATATAACCTGACTCACCTGAGACAAAACTTGACATATTGTCAGTACATAATACAAACGAATCCACATCTTTAGTCCTTTGTCTTCTGGACGTGTTATCGGGGAAATCTCAAGACTGTTTTTTTTTAGGTCAACGCGAAATATCACTTCTCGCACTCTTCGGTGAACTCCCAACTGAACGGACTGCAGTTTTGCTGCCACTTAATTATCTGCAATTGTAAAAAGGTGAAAAGAATAGTCGACTTATTACATTGATTAGTCAAAATACAAAAACTCACAGACGGAAATTCATTAATACCGACAGAATTTAATACGTGAAGATGTCAGGGTATAATCTACTTAGCAAAGCTGGCAAGAAACGGTCCAATGAAACGAAAGCTTCATTGAAGTCGAAATTTGGGTTTAATTAGCAATTTACGACTTAGAAATATTAAATGAAAGGAATTAAATTGATTTATCAGAGTAATAAGGTTTTTCTTACAGCCTTGGTTGTTTAAACTATTTAACTTATTTATTTTCCCCACCGGTTATGTTTTGTGACTTAATTGGCTGAGAAAAAAGCAATTTGTACAATATTGTTATTTTGCTTGATGGAAGGAAATAAAATAAAGTGAATTTCGCATGAAATTGAATGGAATAATCTGTTCCAACATTTTTTCTTTTCCAAGCTCGTTTTCACCAAGAAAAGTTTAATGTCTTGGAAAATCCATTGAGTGGTAAGAATTTTATGGAAATAAAGACGTTCATAAAGAGAAAAGAAAGCCAGGAAAACCCTTGGTTTTGTTTGTAGATCAACAAAGTTGATTTGCTCCCACAAAACAGTTTTGAAAAATCTTTTAGCAGTTCCCTAGAGAGACTTTCATATTTATTCTAATTTTTATTGTTATTTTATCTTAGAAACTGGGCTCATACTCAAAAGTCGAGCCTCTAATCTTTCACATGCCTTTAATTACGATAACAACCACCAAAACTAATTAATCTCTTGATGCCGACAAGCAAGTTCTAATTGGAATTCTCTTAACTTCGTGTTCACAGCTAGGAAACTGCGTATACAGCTTCATTTCGGAATATAAACAAACCGACAACTTATTTATTTTTACTAGAGAGGATTATGGAAGTGTTTTTTTTTTTTATTTCGCACAGTGAAGGGAAATTAAACTTGGTTGATTTATTACAAGAGTTGCCTCGTTATCAGTGATGACGTAATCAAGCCCGGCGGCAAGCGCAAGATTCCTTACAAATGCTAATTAACCGCCAGTTGAACCAGGAAACTGAAGATCAAAGCTCTTTGTGCTTGTTTGAAGTCTATGCGGTGCTTCCGCTTATGCTTAAGTTTGTGCTTGCGTCGCTAGAGAAAACCATGTTGGCCCATTTCAGTGACACCAGCTTTGATTCTTATTCTATGATCTATGTCCTGTAAAGTCGTCAAGCGGTAATAAATTATTTTTGTTGTGAATGAATCACTTGTCAAATACTGACAAACAGGTAGCACCATGCTGAAGAGCTTTTATTTCAATGGTCACATGCAGTTGGATTAGGAAGGATTTAATCCGCAGATGCAAAAGTTAGAACCACGTTTATACATCAGTAGTGAAGGTATAATTAACTCTAGAAATGACAAATTTCTAGGGTGCAAGCTAAGCGTACTTTTCTTACGCACAAAGTTAGGCATGCAATACTTTCTAGCTACGATACGTTTTTCGCATTGAATGACACCAAATGGAGAAAGAGAGCTGATCTGGCAAAAAACCCAAACGAAACCCAACTAAGAGTCTGCTGGCAGGCTTTTCGGGGTCCTGAGATTTTTGTCCGCCTTGCAAATAAAAGGATACATAAAGTGTTGCATCGTGCCCTCATACATTTGAAGGTACAGGTTGATCGTCAGATATATTTCAGTACACTTCTAACTATAGAAAGTTACCTATGTTCTTGTCGCGTGAATGAAATAAATGGGGTTGTAATCCTACCTGTTTTGGGGTAATTTTGAAGCAATTTAGAGCTGTTCTTTACTGAAGTTATCAGCTTTTCACTGCGTAGTTGTGCGGGCAAAAAATAATGGCCGGATAGAATTCTCTCGTTCATTTTTTATAATCTATCGAGCGCGATATCGACTGACGCTGTTAATAGGGTCAGTAATATTATGAACGAATCACTATCAGCGCAACGATTTCGATAAGGCAATTTTCCACTCTTTCCAGTGCCGCTCGGAAGTTGTCCAGCTGTGCAAATTAGTGCAAATCAGCTCATTTTCCGATGGAAAAAATATATATCTGTTCTCAGAAAGGTTTTTAATATTGTTCTTATAGATAAATAAACCAACGAATTGTCCGTCAAACTATTTTAAAAGGCAACAAAAACTTCAACTTTCAGCTTTCAGTGAAACGTTCAACATTCGGAAATCGAAATGGAATCCCGGAGGGCCATGCAGTTCGCTTCTTTGGACTTTTTGTTTGAAGATGTCGCCACGATACTTAGAACACTAAATTTACCAACCTCTCTACAGAAGAGTGGGTAGACTTTAATTGCTCTTACAAGACAGACTTGTAAGACTCTTAAAAGAATTTAAAACGCAAAGATGCCGTTGTCAAAGCCACCTCGCGATACCGGTGCGATGCTCTACCAACTGAGCTATGAAGCCACTGACGTTGGGGGCAGGTCAATTGTAGGTTCATATGTTCCCGTGAAAGGAGTGAATGTGAAATGATATATATGAAATAAATCATATATGAACTGCGGAAATGAAATCAAATGAAGAATGATCCTCGCAGTTGTGAACGTAATTTAAGCAATTGCGAAAAGAAGCCTGAAAAAAAAATTCAGAACTTCAACGGGATTCGAACCCATGACCTCGCGATACCGGTGCGATGCTCTACCAACCTGCTCCCAATGCCAGTGGCTTCATAGCTCAGTTGGTAGAGCATCGCACCGGTATCGCGAGGTCATGAGTTCGAACCCCGTTGAATTCCTGAATTTTTTTTTTTTCAGGCTTCTTTTCGCAATTGCTTAAATTGCGTTCACAACTGCGAGGATCATTCTTCATTTGATTTCATTTCCGCAGTTCATATATGATTTATTTCATATATATCATTTCACATTCACTCCTTTCACGGGAACATATGAACCTACAATTGACCTGCTCCCAACGTCAGTGGCTTCATAGCTCAGTTGGTAGAGCATCGCACCGGTATCGCGAGGTCATGGGTTCGAACCCCGTTGAAGTCCTGAATTTTTTTCAGGTTTCTTTTCGCAATTGCTTAAATTGCGTTCACAACTGCGAGGATCATTCTTAATTTTATTTTAATATTTAACTAGTTAAATGGTGTTAATGTGATCTAATGAAATCTCGTGTTACGACTGGACTAGAATCTCGTTTTACTTAGTCACATTGAACTTTGATCTCGCTGATCAATTCGTTTCTCATCGCGTAAAGTATCGATCGATCCGCTTATTACTCATGCGCTTAGCGGCATGAGTCAAGGTTTCGGTAAGGTCCTTGTTTCTATTTTTAGCTTTCGTCCCGCTTTTTGTAGTCACAAATTGCCTTGTTCTTTTAAAGTTTCCCGTATCCCGCGGGAGGACTTTCACTGGTCTGATTGGTTGACATGCGACCTCGTGATTTTCGGCGTGCCCGTTTTTATCTCGTTAACGCGCATGCGCATTAAGCGAGATTTCGGAGTCAGTCACGAAAAAAGGAACAAAAGTTGTTAACAAAATTTTGTGGACTTTTGTCCGGGGGGGGTTTCTTCCTTCTTCTTTATAGAAGTTATATTAGGGCATTGAAGATATGGTTGGTTAAACCGGTTAGGATTTCAAGAAGGGCGTCACATACTGCACCTAAAATTTTTCGGGAGCACCCCCGGACCTATTGTTAATTTCCCTAGGGTATTGGGATGTCAGACTTGTCATGAACTTGTCATATCTCACATTACGTTACCGCAAAGGCATTAAGTTCTTCTTAAGTTTCGATATCTCACGTTACCTATCAGCTTCAATCATTTGTCGTAAAGCCAAAAATAGGTCAAATGCGTTTTTTGGCAAACGCAGTTTGAGAATTTCACGGTGTATTTTTACGAATGGCGACGTTTTAAGAAAGTTAAAGGGGACGGGAAAGTTTGTGTTTTAATATGAGCGATATGGCAGAGCAAATTTGCGTTTGTTCTAGTACGCGGGTGGCGGCTTAGAATTTTAAACATGAACGCTTATCAGCATAAGTGGAAAAGCGTTATTTCCTGAATTATTCTAGAGCTCTCACGCAAGTATGAACCTACCTGCCATGATCTATCAAGAAACGAAACATAATTATTATCAATTCGCTGTTCTGACTCAAATGAATTCAAATTTTATATTCAAGTTCCGATGAATTTCATTGCATTCTCAAATGCTTGTTCATTTGGCTCGGATGGTTTTATGCCGGTGGATTTTCAAGATCAGTTGCTTATACGCGCCACACTGTGAAAGAAATTTCCGGGAAAGTTTAAAATTTTACAAGATTTTGGTCTATTCTCTTGCCAAATAATGCCATTTCAATGTAATCGATTTTTGTTACAGTTAGCGTAAACTTCGAGAATTTTTTTTCTTTTAATCAACTCAATGTATGTTGAAAAGTTGAATAGTGAAATATTTCTTGTTTTTAACGTAGCGTTAGTGAGTTATAGGGATTTGGATTTACTAAATGCTAATTAGATGACGTCAAATGCAGACTCGTTTATTATACAACTACTTGTTTCCACCTCCAAGTAATATTTGTTTTACAAATCAATTGGCTATAAACAGTTTTTATTAGTATTTCTTAAATTGATTATCCTTAAGCTGTGAACTGCATATTGTAAAATGAAGTAGAAATAATGGTAAAGTCTGCATTTGACGTCATCTAATTAGCATTTTGTAAATTCAAATCTCTATAACTCACTAACGTGACGTTAAAACAAGAAATATTTCACTATTCAACTTTTCAACGTACATTGAGTTGATTAAAAGAAAAAAAATTAGGGTTTAGGTGCACTTTAATCAATTTTTGCATAACCGGAATTCAACTGAATAAAAATGTACGACGATGAGTCGTGCACTTGTAATAAGCTGAGCGTGCAAGGCCTAGCCGTGTGGTTTTAACGCAATGAGAAGTTCGTAGACAATATAATAATTAAAGCCTTTAAAAATCTGTTGAAATCATTAATTCAAATGGATGGACTCAATACCTATTTAGTTTACTCTTAATTCAAAAGATAAATAGTATTGAAATATTTATGAAGAGGAATTTAACCGTTGCAACCCCTTAAAACTGTACTTATCTATATCCTTGGTGCACTGTATTAAATTTTTCTTAATAGGTTTTTAGAAGACTTACCTTCTACTTGCAGCTGAAAAAGCTAGGCTTAAACGTAACAGTCGCTAGACTGTCAAAAATGCCAACGAAGGTTTTAGCGAGCTCCACGCAGCTATAAAGCGTAGCGAATACAAGCTAACATTACAGCCTTTACTGAGAAACTTACGATACGACCAAAAACAGATCGCTGCATTCACCCCTCTCATAAAATAGAAGTCTGTATACAGGTGAACATTTCAAGTTCGTTTACCAACAGGTTGCAACTGAACTGACTGAAAATTCTAAAAACTGACAGGAATCTTCTGCGACACCTCCTTTCAACAACCTTGACGGGCTTTTTTAATTTCGTTCCTATTACAAATTAAGTTATCGTCTCTTTCGTAGAAAAATACGTAAACATTGGGAACATCAATTTTTAAGAGGGTATAAAGGAAAAGTAACACACATCTGAACAGCGCCACCATTTTGGACGGCAATCTATCCGTTCCGATGTTAATCGCGTGACTCTTTCCTCCTTTCCGGTTCTAGATTTCTGTTCGTGAAATGACCAGATTTTTTCCGGATATATAATTGATACTATCCATTAGATTATTACAATGGAACTCAATTCATTCTATAGGTGTCAGAACATTCACTGAAGCGTGATGCTTGAAGTTGTTTCTCGCGGTGAATTTGCCTGTAAAGAGCTGTAAACCCGGCGCAGCTTTTTCTCGACAGCTACAGTGATATATTCTCACTGGGGCTACCAACTAACAATGCCTCAGGATATATTAAGATATGGGATAGGCCAGCCCGAGGCGGTAGTGAGTAGGTAGCTCCCTGGAGCGTGCGCTATCATCGCTGCGGGGAGGAGGGAGGGGCGTACTAAACTAATCCTCCCCGAGCGCCATGAAAGGACTTTTGAGGTTATGAAGGACTGATCGCACCAGAATAAGATTATATAGCCAACAACGTGCCGGAGGTTGCGCAACCCATTCCCACGCTACTATTCTTGGGGTTTTAAGTTACGTAATATGTTGAACTTCGCCATTGTTTGAAGGAATCCCCGGTGAGAATAGTGAGCTTACTTTACCATTTTGTAAACAAGGCCAAACACACGACAAATTAATCTAGCACTGCTAAATGAGGGTGCTAATGGGGGTACCCAATTGTCAGTTAACTACTATTTTTTCGGCCAATTCAGTGTCAGTTAACAAGAGGCTACACTGGTAGCCTATACTCATGTGCTTGTATAAGAAAGTTTTATGTTTTTCTTTTTTAACTGGGTCACGCTGTCGGAAATCGGTTCATTTCAATATTTTCATTCATTGATCTTATCAAGTGATTTAGCTTGACAAGTAGGAAATTACGTATATCAGTAAGGCTTTTAAATTTGCAAAGTTAAGATAAGGTTACTTTACAGGCCATGTGAATGACCAGAGTGTATGCGTTTTCGGCCGCTTTACGAAAATTATTCGACATTAGATTCTTATACAAAAACCATAATTTCTCACCTGTCAAGATAGCTTCCAAAACCGTAATAAGGATCGTCAGTATTAAAGATGTCTGTTTGATACAGGATCGTACACAGAGAGTATGGGAAGGAAAAAAATCGAATCTCACTGATGCTTGTGTCCAATAAAATACGGTGTGTCCACTTACTTTGGAGTCTGCTTAATACAGGTTTTAGTGTAATCAGAAATCTTACTCATTTAATCTAACACTGAAAAGGGCTCGTGTGGTCAACCCCTAGGTCAACCCGCGTTCGCGTGCTAGGACAAAATGACGAAACAAAATACACACCATGTATCTCACTTGTCACACTTCCCATTAGAAAAGGTAGCTCCATTTCCAACTGAGCCTTTGTAACAGCTTTCCCGTCGATCTTCTCTAATCGGAACAACTTTAAATCAAACTCACCGAGTCCAAATTTTCCGCTTATTGTTTGATTATCTGTCCATTGAATTGTGCTTTGTCATGTCAAACGGTATGCGACTTATGTGTCATTCGAATGCCGATCCTTTGTCATCATCTCGATAAAAACTCAGAATAACTTTGACCACGCCACTCGACGCCATCACGGAGATCAAGGTCAACGCTCTACGACCCTGGTACCTTTCGCATATAATATCGGTTAATATGTCACCTGGTCACGCAGCGAGGCAGGTAAAAGTCACAAAATAGCTTTGCTGTTAGGAAAAAACTATGTTGCTTTTATTAACAACAACAATCGTTAATTTAGTATAATTACTAGAATGTCACTTAACTGTTACCGTATTTTCTCGATTAAACGCCGGGCCCCGAATAAACGCCGGGTATAATTGAGGAAGTTGTAAATAAGCTCCTCAAACGTTTGTTTGTGGTATAATAAACTTAAGATTTAGGGGCAATGTACAAGGCTGCCAAGAAAAACGAATAATAACCCTTTCTTAAAAAATGGCAGGCGAGAAAAAGCTGCTGATACAAAGAAACGCCGGGTCCACAAGGTCAAGTTTGAAATAAACGCCGGGGGCATTTAATAGAGAAAATACGGTAACTTTTCATTTATCAGTTAACTACTATATTTTTGGGCAATTGTCAGTTAACTGTTAACCCCATCAGCACCCTCCTAAATGCACTGGTATTCTGAATTTCACTTTTGCCGGAACGCAATTGGCATGAAAACAAAACGAAAAAAACTCGCGAGATAATAACACCTTTTGTCACAACATTTCACCCACGACTGAAAAACCTTAAACAAATACTGATGAAAAATGGAGTTTCGTTCAAAACCAACCATTCCTGAAAACTATTTACAAAACGCCGCCTAACACATCATACAAGACGTAAATCACTTAACGACACGACTCATAACAGCCAAACTTTGAAAGCTAATATAAATGCATCGCAACCGCAAAACCACATAGCGGAGTCGGTGCAGGCCTGTCATGAACCACATTTCGATCTAAGGGAAACTAAAAAAGTGACCGCCAGGAGTGGTGCCCTGTTTATCCGCTCCAGACCCAGTATTTTCTATATAAGTGCGTCCATAGCAGACGTGACCGAAAAATGACCACGTGATCACCATTTTCCCGCCATTTTTCACGTCAAAATATATAGAACAGCAGACTTGATACTTTAGCTAACTACAAAACTTTCCGTTTCATTATGCAAGAGTAGGAACAGCAAAATACCATAAATTTTGACTTTCGTTCTATTTTCGAATACTGCTGGAGAGTTGAAAAAGAAATGGCTGATGGCGCGATGTCTGCTAAACATAGCTCAAATTGTCCTGGCATGGGGAAAGGCAGCTCTAGAGAAATGACATGTTGTTACGGCCTCCTTCCATTAGATTCGGCAAATGTGAAGTTCAATGTTTGAATCGGGCCTTACTTTAAAGAATATTAAAGATTCACTCACCATTTGTTGTGTCAATTGATATTTTGATAATTAATATTAATGTCTCATCTGATCAGATATAAAGTCATTGCACGTGACGTATTATCGATGTGGGCTTTTAATTGTTTTGAAATTGAGGCAATCTATTGTATTTGATTTAGAAAGTCTTTTCCATTGTCAAATATCCCAACAGAAAATAGACAATGAATAACTGAAAATGCACTGTGTAAATTGAACCAACAACACATTTTCATCGTCAATTAGCTAGCAAGGCCAGGAAAAGTCTTTCACTTTCACTTCACTAACATCAAAATTATTTACATTCACACTCGTGATTCTTTGTTACTCATAACTTTTTTTGACTTGCACCAACACGAATTTTCAAACCAAGTTCTCTCCATCTTCTCTATCCTGCCAAGAACCATATCCAGTTGACTACTGCGCCTCGCATTTTCTACATAATGTCTGATTCTACAACGCCATCTTTACCATATTTATTTTATATTTATTTTAGATTCTTCATTTTTTAACCTCATGTTTCAACGCATTAACGAGATGGCTTTAAGAGCCCTTTGATCAAATAGCCGAGTCAAGCCACTGGCATTTGGACTTCACCGGAAAAGAAATTACATTTTTCGATGGGAATTTATGTTGATATCAATTTGTGATTGAATTTTTCTTTCTGTTGTCGCTAATTTTAGAGAAATGCTTATAAAACGTGTTTAAGTTCAGTTGTAAATTCAGTCGTAATAAATGATATCTTATAACATGTAAACAAAACAAGACTTACATGTCACGCAAAATTCGTTGAGAGGGAAGGGGTGCGTGACCCAGTTAAAATAAACCATAAAACGTTCTTATGCAAGCGCCTGAGTACAGGCTTCCAGCTAGCCTCTTGTTTTAGTTCATTTTGGAATATGTCCTCGCGAAAAGGAAAGTGCCCGGGATGCAAAACCCCCAATTCGGTACTCCCGGTAAAAATTGCCCTGGTCCGACGGAAATCCCAGTTGAAGAGACGGAGCACGAGGACAACACATCCGACGAACCTCCAACATCCGTGCTGTTGGCAGCCATACGCAGCCTGTCATCCCAGAACATACAACTCCAACACGACGCCTTGAAAAAGCAGGTGAAAATCGACCAGTCCTGCAAGGATGCCCAACGAGCCGAAACCTCTTCGCAAACCACGGCACAAAATACTCTGCCAGCCAAGCCATTCTCAGCAGGGGGTTTTGCTTCAAACATTACGGAGAAAACTGCACAAGCGGCCGCTAAGGGTGAGTACATTGACTTTTCTGATTTGTTATCCACTCTTAGCGTGCCCTAGGCGACAAAGGTGCCACTTGCCAATTCAAGTGTGCTCCCTGGCTCAAGTGATGTAACATACGTAATTAAACGCCATCGGAAACGCCATATCGACTCTTGACACGTGGCTACAAGCGTGGAACTTGTGCGAGAAACTGATCATGGCTGCACAACCCTAACGTTACACGGAGCTAGCCTCTTATCGCGAGCAAATTCAGTTTGCTAATCGCAAGTTCCGCTGGTCGCCCGTCTATATGTTTGATATTCACTCTCGTATGGCGTACGCATCCAAGGTGTCGGGCGACCCATGCGAATAATCCCTTCCAAGAATGAATCTTGTAGCCCTGCGTTGAACTTGTTCCAAATTGTTGATGTTTCGTTTGGTATGAGGTGACCATACCACGCTAGCATATTCAAAGCGCGAACGAACCCAAGCAATATAAAGTAATTTCTTTGTACTAATATCATTTATGTCCTTGCGTGTTCGGTAAAGGACATTAAGCATTCTTTGAGCTTTCGAGGAAATAAGATCAACGTGATTATTCCAGCTTAAATTGTGGCTAACCAAAATCCCCAGGTCCTTCTCAACGTCAACACGGTCTAACTTAATCCCACCAAGGTAATAGGTCGTAATAGTCCCTATCATCGATTGATCTTATACGAGCCACCCTTAAAACCTTACACTTCTTGGCATTAAACTCCATCCCCCAGATACGAGACCACTGAAAATAGCTTATTCAGATCATCCTGCAATTTGTCGCACGTCATCCCGCCCAATAATTAAACGAAAACACTTTGAGTCATCAGCAAAAAGGGGTAACGATGTTTCTTTTGAAATTGCATCAGGCATATCATTGACAGTAAAGGCCCCAAAATTGACCCCTGCGGGACTCCAGATGTAACAGGAAGGAAATCAGACGACTCATTATCTATCACGACTCTATGTCTTCTACCCGATAAATAGGATCTAAACCAGGCTAACAAGGATCCACCAATACCAAGGCCGCATTCAAGCTTAAATAAGAGTTTTTCGTGAGACACACGATTACAGGCCTCTGTCCATACGAAGTGCTTCTCGTTTCCCGCAGTCAGTAGCTGGTGTAACGGTGCTGCCACGGAGGTAAAGTTCCGAATAAAACGTCGGTAATACGACGCAAGTCCCAGAGAACTACGCAGCTCCGACTTGGTTACAGGTACTGGCCACTTAGACATTGCCTCGACCTTGGCTGGATCAGTTGAAACACCCTCCTTAAAGATGACATGTCCCAGAAAAGGCACATTCTTACGCAAGAGTCTGCATTTCTGCGGTTTTAATTTCAGTCCAGCTTCCCGGAGTCTAGTAAAGACTTCTCGCAGGCGACTAAGGTGCTTCTCAAAGGTAGATCTGAAAATAATGATGTCATCAAGGTACACAAGACAGGTAGACCACTGCAAACCTGCTGGCACAGACTCCATCAAGCGCTGAAACGTTCCAGTCGCTCCTGTCAAACCAAAGCTCATCACGCGATACTCGAACAGACCTTGAGGGACGACAAATGCTGTCTTCTCTCTGTCTCAGGGATCAACCTCGACTTGCCAGTATCCGCTCGCCAGATCAACTGTGGAAAAGTACTTTGCACCACCCAGGGCGTCCAACGTTGAGTCCACACGGGGCAGGGGGTACGCGTCTTTTCTTGTGACGTCATTTTGCCGTCTGTAGTCGGCGCATATTCTCGTACCTCCGTCCTCTTTACGAACGATCACGATTGGACTGGACCAGGGACTCTTTGAACGCTCAATAATGCAATTGTCGAGCATGTCCTTCAGGTTTCTCTCCAACTCTTAACGCTGACGAAACGGGACACGCCTCGGGGCTTGCTTAATCGGTGCTGCATCTCTGGTAGGGATGCGATGGTAGACCTTGTTTGTCTTTCCAAGGTCTGAGGAGTCCTTAGCTACGATGTCTTCAAACTCCTCTAGGAGTTCTTCCAGCCTCGCACGTTCAGCAGTGCTCATCTCTGCGCCGTCCCAATTGAACAACTTCGCTACTTGCTTCTTGGCTCGGTTCTTTCTGCTTAACGATTTCTGCACGGAAAGGACTGGGCGCGGCTGCGTCGCAGCTACGTCATCCTCGTGTAACGGAGTAAAGGTTTCCAGGGTATTGCCTTGGTACAGGACTACAGAATGAGGAGAAGGGTTGATCATCCTCACGGCTACCAGGCCCTCTTTCGGCTCGGCTACCACCCGTGCCAGCATCAGGGAATGTTTATCGGCAAATCCAGGACTGAGCTCTATAATACCAGTGGCCTTATCACTAACAGCCACTATCCTCGCCGGCATCAACATCTTATGCAAACCTGCACAATAACCGTCTCAGCCAAACTAATTCTTCCAGAATTTGTAAATGAAAGGACCACTCGACAAATTGGAAGTACTGGATCCTTGTGAAGGATCTGATCAGCAGAAATAATTGAAAACAAATAAAATGAAAGGCTGATCGTACAGTAAGGAATATATTTTTAACCGATTAATTTCGAACGGCACGGCCGTTCTTCTTCAGGGTATAACCGTACTAAAAGAAAAAACGTTACAGATTTGAATATATAACAAGCGAAAGATATGAAATTACATACTTTGGATATACTTTATACATACTTTATACATACTTTATACATACTTTATACATGCTTTCGCTTTATATATTCAAATCTGTAAGGTTTTTTCTTTTAATACGGTTATACTCTGAAGAAGAACGGCCGTGCCGTTCGAAATTAATCGGTTAAAAATAAATTCCTTACTGTACGATCAGCCTTTCATTTTATTTGTTTATAATTCTTCCACATTCAACAATACCACTACCCTTACAACTTATCGGAACACTAACGCCACCAGCCTTAATCGAATTTCCCTCGAAATCTATCCAACACTTGTGCTTAGCCAGAAAATCTACACCAACCAGACAATCCTGAGTGATATCACCAGCCACTAAAACACAATGCACCCTGAGCGTCGATCCCGCCTAGACGTATCCTACATTTACACGTCCCTGGGACCTCAAGCGGCTGACCATTAGCAGATATCACCCCTTTCCTAGCCTTCTCAATTGCTAAGTTGCCTTTACCGATTCTATCCAAAATCCGACTATGAACGAGTGTTACCGCAGACCCCGTGTCCAGCGACAAATTCATGCTATGACCCTCTACCAGCCCGGGTGCATACACTGCCGCGCTGTTAGCCACGCTGCACGCTCCCAGAGCCTGGGGTTCCGACACGTCCACGCTCTCGCTTGATTTCTGGGCTCCATTGGACTTTGCTTCTTGGGCCTTTATTGTCTGGGTGGCTGACGCTTGACACGCTGCGCCAGCCACGTTTAGTTTTCCGACTTCGCTCGCTTGGGGCAATTTGACCGAAAGTGTCCTTTCTCCCCACTGTTCCAGCAAAGTCTTCCTCCACGCGATTGACCGCGGTTCTTCCTCTCGTGTGACGTCCCGCCCGCTAATGAAGTTTTCCCGCGCTCCGTTAGTAGATTAACTACGTTTTCTAGGGAAGCGGTTTGTCTAGTCAGCATAGCTGTCAATGATGCTCCCGCGGCGACCTCGTCCGATGTCACGGCTTGCACGCGAACCGGTTGTTTGTTTTGTTTTCGCTGCCCGTTTTTCGCCTCGTAGATAGCCTCAAGCTGTATCGCCCTGCTAACTGCTTCGTCGAGGTTCTTAGGATTTCCCTGACGTATTCGCACACGTAGCTCGCTCTCGTCCAATGCGCTGATGAAACGATCCGAGTTTCTCGCCCGGTTGTCGTTTCCGCGTTCGAAATTCCTCCTTATACAATTCGACCCGTTCGGCTGGCGCGAATTTTGTACCCAGTGCCTCGGCCAGACCGTCGAAAGTACCCGATTGCACCATCTCGCTCAGACTTTGATATGTCTCCTGTGCTGGGCCTCGAAGTCGCAAGGCGAGAAAGTCGCTTTTCTCCTCGTCCGTCCACTTGTTTAAGGACACGTTGTTTATGAAGTGCTTTAACCACGTCGACCATTCCTTCTTCTGGCCAGCAGATAATGCCTCCGGCATTACTAGCACGCGGTGATTTGGTTGCGCGACTAGAGTGCTTGCACCCGAACCAGTAGAGGACCCACCAGACCCACCAGGGGAACTACTATCACTTGGGTTTGTCATGATAACAACTAATTTCAAGCCGATTTAAAATAACGAGTCCACAAACAAACAAATTATACCGACACATCTACCGGTATAGACTGCGACTTAACCCTAACCCACAACAACCAACGAAAACTACCGTACGAACAAACTCAGTACTCATAAGAGCCAGGATTTGCACGACACTCTTGTAGGGGCGAATCCACTGCTTCTTGTTTTCAGCAACTGGAGTTTCTGATCCCACCGCTTCCATCAATATAGCGTTAGGCCGATCTTCGTACGGAGAGTCTCACAGGTTGGGGCTAGCCAGAGCTTGTTAGAGGCAAGGGCCGACAATTACAATTGTAACGTACTGAAGCCGGATCTTGGTGTAGATCAGGATCAGTAGTATTTAATATAACTTAAAACTAAATGCAAGGCTGATCGGACAGCTATAAAGGGTATTTTATTGCCCAATATTTCGGTTAGGCAAAACTAACCCTCATCAGAGGCTGCAAAGAGCTAAGTAAAAATGGAATAAAACGGTTACAAGATATAAACAAGAGAAAATAATTTGACAGAGAGGGAGTCTCCCAGTCATACCTTTGGGATATCTTAATTGCAAAAAGTTATTTTTAGTAACTATGCGGATCATGCGAAAACATTTTCCAGTGAGGTGGTTGACTTCCGGAAGACTCGCTTTCATGAATCAACGCGTCAAAGCCAGGCGGAGTCAGCAAATTAAAAAAAAATGGCGACCATCGTGGTGGTAATTTCGCGTGTGAAAAAGAAAGTAAAATGGTCCTGTTTAAGCAAAGAACATTATATAGTACCACAGCGGCTGGATACATAGATCTTTATATTTTATCTATTTTTATACACAAACTGTTGCAACTGAAGCGGTAAAAAGGGGGCTGGACAATTTAAGGATATACTGATGCTTGTCTATAGGCTTAACATAAAGGTCAGTTTCCAGTCTGCCGTTGATGAGCAGTACGTTAACATAAAGGAAGGGGATTTCGTTGTAAGAAAAGGAACTGGTAAATTTGATTGTAGGATGTAGGTTGTTTAAGTATTTGATAAAATCATTTAATTTTTCTTCTCCATGCGTCCATAGAAGAAAGATGTCGTCGATGTAACGCCACCAGATAAGGGGAGAATGCGAAGCACCAGATAGGGCGTGTTCCTCAAATTTTCCCATTAAGAGATTGGCGTAGGAGGGAGCCATTTTCGTGCCCATCGCTGTTGCATTGATTTGTCGGTCGTGTTGTTCGTTGAAAGTAATATATGTACATATGTTGACGTGAATCACTAAACATAGAAACATTACAAATGCTGAATAATCCTGAATCGTTCTTAGTCATGATGAATCATCGGCAAAATAGTAACTACAACCTACGCTTGCTTGCATATAGCGATTATAGCGATGGAAACTTTTAAAACTTACTTTAAAAAAACTTACTTTGGAAACTTACTTTTGCGCAACAAGGTGTTTTAAAAAGAAAATGACAAGGAGAGTTATTAATCAGTTGGAGCCTAGAGACGAAGTTTTCGAGTAATGGAAAATGAACGTCTGAAAAATTTAAGTGTGGAGTACAGAAGCGGCCATATTTGTTTGAAATCTGATAGTCTTCTCCGAGTGACAAACCGGTTCTCTCTAGTCCCCCCTAAAACCCAAACATGTGCGCAGTAGACGGATTCTGATAGCTTTAACGTTCCTGAAGCCTTTTATAACAATAGGGGACAAAAATTACTTTCTATGGGAGGCAGGGGCGAGTTCACGTACACTAAAAAAAGAAAAAGAAAAACGGAGCCCATACCTGAAAGACTAAAAGACCGTTTTTGAAAAGAGTGAAAACGTAAAGCAAAACTAATTGTGTACAATACGGTAAAAACTGTTTTAATTAGAAGTCCTTATATTACAACAACAATAAAAAAATGTTAAAAATGAAAAACGTCGACTAGATAAGCAATAAGCGGAAAAGATACGAAACCGGTTAAAAGACATAAGAAAAAAAGAACTGTACTAACATCTCGTATCTACGGTTCTTTTGTTTATCCCTTTCTTGGCCGGCGAAACAACTATTCGCAGTGAAAGAAGACCAAGTAAAGGGGTGACCATTAAAGTAACGAGAGTCGTCGGCGACTTTTTAACTGATATCAAAAACCAAAAGCGCGGGGAGAGGACGTGACAGCTTAACTTCGCGAAAAGAGGCCTGAATGATCGCTACACTCATAAGAACAACGATATGAAAAGCCCTAGAGGCACAGGGTTTTATAAAACACTCATATCTGATGGCTGGATTTATAAATAATCAATGCAGATAAATTTCGTGACTATTTCGGCAACAAAAAAAAGATCAGTTTGAATGGCGTTTCGGAAGGGTTTTTCGAACAAACATAAAAATGAGTATGTTTGTTAACAAGGAAGTTTAAGATGACTGGTCTACTATTAAAATGAGACGATTTTAAACCTCAGTCGATGACTAAAATTCATTCGACACAATAAAGTGCCTGAGAACTCACAGAGATCTTCGAAAGCTGCTCCTAAAGCAGAGGCGGCGGAGCGTTTTTAAACGTGGGGGGGGGGGGGGGACTTATCGTTTACCAAGCCAAGAACATACCCCCACTCAAATTTTCCAAAATGTCCTTTTCGTAGTTCGTTGGCAGAAGGAAACCTCTTTGCAATCTTGACAGTGTCCAGTATGTCCGTAGTCGATTTGTGACAATGCATTAGCAGGCAGTTGTTCAGACGAGTCTGCTTCATGGAGCATCTTAGATAGTTCTTAAGTCGTCGGAGGGTAGAAAATGTACGTTCTGAAGTCGCCAATGCCACAGGTAATGTCAAATACAGCCTTAACAGTTTGTGGACCTCTCCTAGTAGCGTTTTGTTTACAGCGTTTTTGTTGAAAGCTTCGCACACGGTTCTTATATTTGTAATCTGACGTATTGGAGTACTGGGGTAGCCATATTTTAGGCACCAAAACGTGGGGGGGCTGTGTCCCCCAAATTTTTCGTTTGGGGGGGCTACCGCCCCCCCCCCCCCAGCCCCCCCCCTGCTCCGCCGCCTATGTAAAGGATACAATTTTCGGAACGCTGACTTCAATCTACCTCGCTTTCATTCGATTCAACATGGTCAATTAAACGTTCACTGCGCTACTTTAATTGGATCTTACCTTTGGAGTAAGCTGAGCCAGAGCGATAGAGAAAAGTCATCACTTAAAGCTTTAAGGACAACATAAAGCAGAAAGATCTCACAACTTTAATAGACAGCTTTCTGTACTGATTTTCAATGATGTGCTTCTATAACTAAGAGAGTCACGAACTATCTAAATTATAAGTTTTAGTCAGTTGTAATATTTGTAAATTCGTAGCTTCAGCTTAGTTCAAATTGTAATTTAGCCAGTTTTAATAATTGTAAAATTCGTAGTTTTAACTTAGTCCAACTTGTAAATTTTAGCCAGTTTTAACTTTTGTAAATCAATAGCTTTAACTTAGTATACTTTCGGTGTCCCCAACTAGTTTTTCCAAAGCTAAAATACCCTTTACACTTAAATAAAGATATACACTCATTTTTTCGTTAACGGCAGAATTTAGTGATATCCTTGATAGATAAACCGCCTTCTACATCTACAGGTAAGTCTATATGGATATACACTAACTGTTCAGAAGAAAACAAAACTGTCAAAAATAGTAAAACTGTAAAATATACTAAAAAACAAGCAAGTAATTAACAAGGTAAAACATAATATCGGCAACTAATATCGACGTATAAGCTTTTCCACTGCCTAATAATCCTTAAAAACATATTTAACAGTTAGATTATGAGCTCGAGATTTCTATCGCGTGATAGTTGATGAGGTTCAAAACTTAGGCCCCGTCCACACGTATCTGTTTTCGTTTGAAAACGCAAAAGTATCTTTCCGTTTTTCAAAATCTCTCCGTCCACACGTAGCGTTTTCGAATCGTTTTTGCCTGTCCATACGTATACGCAAAAACGACTGAAAACGCTCCAAATGCCTCTAAAGAGCATGCGCACCACTGAGTTTAGCCGAGCCTGCGAGTTGTTTGTGGCTTTTCATCGCTGTTGACTGAAGCAAACGCATGCGTAGTGGACTGAATTCGACCTCTTGACGTCATCGTTTTCGAAAAGTTCTTGTAGATTTATACTAAAATAAAAACAGACATGAACTGAAGAATATTGTCAACTCCCTGATTTTTATAAATGTAAATTGTGGATTCTAAACAAGATTCTTTCTTGTTCTACAAGACGTGTTTCCTGAAACTTCGTAATGCGCTAATTGCACTGAGCAATAACAATTTTTTCACTCTAGTAAGCTTAATTAAAATAGAATATCTGATGTAAATTATTGTAGGTGAAGATGAAAGAAGTCCATGGAAGTCCCAGGGATATGTGATAACAGGAAAAATTAAGGTAAAGGTAAGTGTTATTAGCCCGGCTTGTTAAATCGATGACAATCGGTCATCGGAAATCCAATCGATATCAATCGATAAAATTAGTTAATTGATATCGATTGATACGGCCAATAGACTAGTCGATAATCACAAAAAATGTCCCGCAAATTATCGATTTTATCGATTTTGCGTGTTTTCTCGGAGCTCGTGTAACAAAATTCCGAACACAATGTCTGGTCAAGACACGCCGCATCAGTAAATCTTGTGATATCCGATGTCGTTGTGAAAGGGTACCAGGAGTGTTCATTTACTGTTGAATTATGACGAGAGAAAAGAACGACTACTTCACCTCCTACTGCACCTTTTGTTCCTCTTGGAATTAACTGGCAAATATCTGGACGTTTTTGTCTATTTATTTTTACTAACTGTTCTAGAGACTATCCGCATGACAATGTTTTTGCTTGAAGCCGTTTATTCAGTTGTTGTCCTAGCACAGCTTTTAAAACTGATATGTGTAGCTTTTCTGTTTGCTCGCGTAAATCTTGCCTCGTTTATGAATAATGACGATCAGCATGTTGCAAATTGTTCCTGGTGTTTATTTTCATTTACAACTGTTCTGTTATCGAAATAAAATCATTTCATTGCTGATTTGAGCGTCGTAACATGATTAAAATACGACACTCGACTCAACACTCGACAATCGATGGCAATCGATAAAATCGATATCAATTAATCGATTTTATTGGAAATCGATGGTCAATCGAATTATCACAAAAACATACGTCATCGATTGATCATCGATTTCCAATATTAATCGATTAATTGGCATCGATTGATATCGATTGATATCGATTTCATCGATCATCGATTTTATTGATTTAACAGGCCGGGTATTAGCCGAAGGCGAAGGCCGAGGCTGATAACACTTACCAAGACCTTGATTATTCCGGATTTCAAAAAAATGAATCTATAACAATTGTTTTATTATAACGACAAACACACTGTCGCACGGAGCACAATTTATTATTTTCCAACAAGAATATAATTCATCACCCGTGAACTTAATATTGCTCTTGGAAATTATGCATTGCGCGCCGCCGCACTCTACAGATTATTCACTATATTGTTATGAGTGAAATAAAGTGAATTGAATTTAATATAAAAATCCAGTAAGGATTATTTTCTCTCCGTTTCCTAGTACGATAACCGGCATAACACCTGCTGTTGTGGAAAGCATAAACTTTTCTCACCCCATCGTTGCTGTTAAGTGTAAGACCTGCAAAAGTACTTTAGTACTTGCGTTAGTTTGAAAGTAGCCGTAAATGTTGGAAGGCTTTGATTCAGTTTCATCCAATATAACTTCTAAAATGTTTGTTTACGTTTTCCAACAAGTCTTTTTTGGTTACGTTTGTTTACGTTGTTTACGTTTTGCAACAAGGCCTTTTTGGTTATGATGCAATATTCATGTTACGCGTTAGCTTAGTTAGTCTTGACCACAAGTCGGACTATAGCTAAATACGTCTGGTGAGGCTATGCCCCAGTCGGGTCCGGTTACTAGTTATGTTCTTTGGAGATATTATTGAGTGTAAGTAGATTAATCTTAGTTGGACCAGGACTTCCCGCAACCAGGCTGAGAAGCTGCTCCCAAAGTTAAAAAGAATTGTACCTAAAGCCATAAAAAAACCTGTTTTTACAGCGGTGGAGCAAAATACTGTTTTCGAAAGTACTCTCCGTTGTACCTTACACGGAGAGCTTTTTAATTATCGCCGTATTCGAAATCCAGGTAGGAAAAACATAAATCCCACGATTTAAAGGTGGCCAAAGTACCTTGTAAAGTGAACAGGGTAGCAATTAAATCTAATCGTTTAAACAGCTATAAGTACAAAAGAAAGAGGTGTAATTTTTGTTCTAGTTCTATGGATGTTGTCTCTAATAGACGCCATATTTTAGACGACATAGAGTGACCTCCCTGGTGTAAGGCATTCAGTCTATCTAAACATGTCATGTTAAACCAAACGTGCTGCCTTCCTTTTCAAGTTAAAGAAACATCGGTGGGGCAGTTTTGCGAGTTTGGTTTACTGTTACTGTTTTGTTTTTTGTTTTGCAATGCGAGCGTCAAAGCAGATTATTGTTTTCGTTTAAATAATTATTTGCCAGTTTGATAAAACACTTATGAACCAGGCTATCATCTACATGATGCAAACTGTCTAAAAGGACCTTTCCAGTTTAAAAAAGCCCCGATTTTGAGCCTGCCGCTCTCTCAGTCTGCATCTTCTTGAAATTTTCTTTATACTTGCGAAGATGATTTTGATAATGACAATATGTTAGATAAAGTTTATTACCTTAATTTTCCTCTTGGCTTTGCTCTCTTTTCTTATGTCCTCTTCGTCTTCATCTTCATCTTACAAGAATCACTCTTATATCCCTAGGCAGGGGCTAGTTCATCTCGGTTATGCTTATTGGAAACTTGTCTTCAATTTTTGTGCTGTATTTATCCAGTTGAACTTTGATATCGAACACGTTTATACAGTAAATGGACAATTTGTCACCTGAGTCCTTTTATTCCATGTTTCCATGGCATCAATAGGACAACGAGTGGAATTAAACGCTATGACTCAGTAGAATTGTAAATGGTAGTTGAATAAAAGTGCATGGAAATGAAGCTACAGAAATGTATTCCTATTAATATGTACCGCTTAATGACCTACGGGCGTCTTTTTTCAATGTACTTTATCAAGAGACCATATACGTAAACACTGTAAACACATTTGGCATATACAAAAGCTTCAAATGGTATATGTCATTTTACAAAATTGTACTAATGTTTGTGTGAAATTGTCATATTAGTGTTTTATACTAATGAAAATTGAAAGTCCGTCGAGTTATATCATTATTATTTTTCAAAAGATCATAAATTGCTTAGAAAAAGACAATTGTCTGTCATTTTTATTCATGCACTGTAGTTTTATTTTCAGTTCAGCATAATTTTTCGCCACAATGTCGGAGGAAGGAATAAAAATATAATTGAATTTTAAAATTATTTATATAAAGCGACTGCCTAAAAAAAAAAAACGGATAACTAGAATTCAATGTATATTTAAACTCATCCAAAATAATGCTTACCTAAGTCATTGAGGGAAATTAGTTCCGTCTTCAGATTGCGTTTCACAATCAGACCAAAAAAATTGACGAGCATCACGGCTTTCAGTCTCTGGATCGTCCAAGAACAAAACCAGTTTTTAATTGAACGATGGATCACACGCAGACTTATTCAATTTTGCGGCATGGTTTTTTAAAGAAATAAGTCATGGTTGTTCTGTTTGAATTGTAATGCCATTAACAGCACATATAATCACTTTTAAATCAGTATTTGATAAGAGAGATCATATTTCTTTTGCTGTTGAATTGTTTGTTGCTGGGGGATTTGAATGGGTTAAACTAATGAATTTAAAATTTCCCTGTCTTGGGATAAAATAAAATAATAAAAAAGCAAACGATAACAAAAACTTACATTTGGTAAACTTACATTTGGAAAACTTACATTTGGTCTCGTGCATCCACGCAAGTGATCAATGATCAGTATACACAGATCGCATGAAAAGTTTCCAACAACCATCAAAAAATTAACTCGATGTTTGAATATGGTAGGGAAACATCACTTTAGCAGGTATTCTTTGTTGAGAGGTGACATTTTTCTTCAAAACTGTCAGTTAATAAGCTAACTGTCTAGCTAGGCGGGTGAAGTCGATTAGTTATAATTTGAAATAATGAAAATGTTCCTTTGCCAGCTATGTTTGTTGAGCCCCCAAAGAACCTGAATTTTTTGCGTAACATAACTCCTCCTACTCGGCTCCCGGCCTTTTTTCACGTGGCTATATCAGTTCGGTCAGACATTTAGTCATACAATGTTAATGTTCAAGCAGTCTG
This sequence comes from Cladopsammia gracilis, assembly GCA_022457155.1. Taxonomy (NCBI): domain Eukaryota; kingdom Metazoa; phylum Cnidaria; class Anthozoa; order Scleractinia; family Dendrophylliidae; genus Cladopsammia; species Cladopsammia gracilis. The sequence continues at coordinate 570,046 of JAJGOT010000205.1, read as the reverse complement.
ACTATTGAGTCTGTGGATAAAACCCTAAAGTAAATAAGACCCTTAAATGAAAGCGCTTTGACAGTACTTCATGGGGTAATGTGTGTTTTTCATTTGAAGTTTTTAGAGAAGCTATTCTTTAGCACTGCGAGGTAACTCAGTTTATCAGTTTTAAAAATGCTTCGGACTCGTGTTAACTTCCGCTCTTACAGCATCAGTCCAGCCTGCCCTTCTACCAAAGAGTGTGATGTTTTTTTTATGCACACTATGAATCCATGATAAAATGCCTTTAAATTAATTTACTTTTCATAGACAATTTACATGTAAAAAAATCGTACTGTTTTTCTCGAAAAACTATACAAAGCTACACACGCGATTTGTAGGTGTAACATCCTTATTGGTTCTTGTTTTAAAAATTTACGCGCAGTAGTTTTACGGTATGGTAAAATGAATTTACTATTACTATTGAATTTAAAAATGCACTTGTTATTGACAAAGGCGAGTATCAGGCATGCGGAAAACGCTCGAGTCATGGCTGCCGAGACAACTGACGCTGATAATAATTCCAAACCGTTACCTAGACAATATTCAATTCTTTTTTGTCACTTTCTTCGCACAGAATTATTATTTCATTTTTTCACGCATTTTGTTTTCGCTGTGTATATTTTTACATTCGCGGCTTTTCGTCATAAAGATAAGATAAGAACTTTATTAATGTGTCAAAATCGCTAGCATACAATGTACACTAATTGGGGACACCTAACTACACTATAACTACAATAATAATCTAATAATTAATAAAATATAAAATGTATGTACATATATAAATATAGAAAAAGTATAAAAATATAAAAGATCGATTGTCAGTTATTGCATAAAAAACAGTCTTTACAAGTATTATCTAGCAGGTTTGTGAAGTCAACCAATTTAATGCGCTTTTTAAAAGTATCTAATGATTCAGATGATCTAACAGATTTATCGAGTCATTCATTCGTTAAAGGCTGCAGCTGGTAGCCGAAGGCTCAGTTTTTTAAGTAATTTTTAACCAGAGAACGTTTTTTAAGATTTTACGATATGTTTAACCTTGTTTGCCCATCGATTTTTGCCCTTAAAATGAATTTAGGTGTAGCATGCCCTTCCGTTTTGTAGACGAGTTTGGGCCGGGGTGGAAACAATTTGCACTTGTTGTACGGGATATGCTGTACTTTTTAAGTCTGGTTTTCACAAAGACATAAGCATAAGCATTTGCGTCAAGTGACACTGAACGAACATTCGTAAAACACTAGTATGATTGATGCTTATGTTGATACTTCGCTTATGCTTATACCATTTCGCTGGTTAAAACCAAGCTTTATACTTTCGGTCTGTAATTAATTATGCAAAGTCATGCTTAGTTCTATTTGATTTTGTAAAATAAACCGAAAGTGCGCACTTTTCTGGGTATTTGGATCCTGTCGGGGGTGCCCGTTGGAAATTTTTGTAAACATCCTAAAAGGTACCAGAATCTTCTTTGATGGGCGTGGCTCAAATGAATTTTTACCCCTAAGAGGTACCAATTCTGAAACAACACATGTTATATTCTGTCATATTTTTTCGACTTTATACCATGAAAGGTATCGCGATAATTCTTACTGAGGTCATTTTAGATTAAGCACCCTAAGCTTATATATATATATATATATATATATATATATATATATATACACCCGTTTGCAAAAAAAATGACATTTTTAAAAAATAGAAATATATATATGGCTATTGTGTTCGCATCACAAATGCGATTTCACAATAACTACAGTAACTACAGTAACTACAATACCCTTTGCCAAGTGTTCATTACAGCCGGCGTCCATTAATCTGCACCATTGTTCACGGAAAACATCATTGAATAATTTTACAGATTAAATTATTCAATGCCTGAATATAAACAAATGAGCCACAGACAATTTATTAACTCGAGCCTTTGCTTCTTTTGAGGCATTGCGGATAGCAACGATCTTCGTTGGAGACTGTGAAGCAAAAAAAGTAGTGGAAAATAGATGTCCTTGGATACAAATATCACAACAGTTTAAAAAGCATAGGACAAAGAATATATATTTGTTCTCTTTTTCAGAACATATTGGGGGCTTATTGTAGCCTTTACCGCTTTATTGGCGATTTTTCATGTTTCTTTTTAACAAAGATTAAGGGATTTGTACATAATATTCAGGTTGTTGTACTGCCGCCTTGATATAATTAATTTAAAAATATATATATCAAAAGCCACCAATTTAGCGGCAAGTTCGTCGAACAGAGGAAATATTTTTTACATAAAAGGTCGCTAAATTCGCCAACATTGATTCCCCCTTTTTTAATTGCAATCAAAGGATTTGTAAAATAACGGTAAGGGTCGTGAACGACCCCCAAAATAAGCGTACACTTAAGACGTTTGATGTGGATTTCCCAAACTATGGAGTCCGTCAACGAAATGATTAAGTTACTTATTGACACCTACTCTTAATAGGTGCTGAAAAAGAGAACAAATATATCATCTTTGTACTATGCTTTTTAAACTGTTGTGATATTTGTATCCAAGGACGTCTATTTTCCACTACTTTTTTCTGCATAGTCCCCAACCAAGATCGTTGCTATCCGCAGTGCCTCAAAAAAAGCATAGGCTCTAGTCAATAAATTGTCTGCGGCTCATTTGTTTATATTCAGGCATTGAATAATTTAATCTGTAAAATTATTCAATAATGTTTTCCGTGAACAATGGTGCAGATTAACGGACGCCTGCTGTAATGGGTATTGTAGTCACTGTGAAAAGGTATCTACCGTCTGTCACCACATTTGTGATGCGAACACAATAGCTATATATATATTTCTATTTTTTAAAAATGTCATTTTTTTTTTTGCAAACGGGTGTATATATATATACAATCATGTATACAATGTGCCCTCCCGGTTGTTACCATAATGGCTTTATGGCAACTCCTGAACTTGGGCACAGGATATATATATATATATATATATATATATAATGTTTCAAAAACATCCTTTGTCTGGATCTTTCTTCCAAAATGTTAATTAATATTCTTCAAAATATGGAAATAAAGACAATAAACTCCTTGCCGATATTTCGTCTTTATTATAAAAGACTTCGTCAGGGCAACTGACTAAGCGTGACCGACCGTTACAAAATATACATCAAGTAGCGTAAGACGCGAGACATGTATAACAACCTTGCACGCGCTAAGCGCGCGCTACAAAATTAAAGCTATGTAATGTGTATATCTAAATTAAAACAAATCCCTTCGAGGGTTTCTGCTGCAAAAAAAGTCATCGCTATTTAATTTAGTTTTAATTTAGATATACACATTACATAGCTTTAATTTTGTAGCGCGCGCTTAGCGCGTGCAAGGTTGTTATACATGTCTCGCGTCTTACGCTACTTGATGTATATTTTGTAACGGTCGGTCACGCTTAGTCAGTTGCCCTGACGAAGTCTTTTATAATAAAGACGAAATATCGGCAAGGAGTTTATTGTCTTTATTTCCATATTTTGAAGAATATATATATATATATATACCGATACATCCGTACATCCTGTGCCCAAGTTCAGGAGTTGCCATAAAGCCATTATGGTAACAACCGGGAGGGCACATTGTATACATAATCGTATATATATATATATATATATATATATATATATATATATATATATATATATATATATATATGTTTATGGAGGAAAGAAACAAATAAACTACGCTTTCATCCCGACAAGCCTGTTTCGTGGTTGCCCACTCATCAGGGGATTCAAAAAAAAAAAACAGGCTTGTCGGGATGAAAGCGTAGTTTATTTGTTTCTTTCCTCCATAAACATATATTTCGCTCTACATTAATGTATTGAGCACTGTTTTACGAATATCCAGTTCTACACTTTATATATATATATATATAAATATATATTTTGCAATGCGAGCGTCAAAGCAGATTATTGTTTTCGTTTAAATATATGCCAGTTTGGTAAAACACTTACCGGCGAAACAGGCTATCATCTACATGATGCAAACTGTCTAAAAGGGTCTTTCCGGTTTAAAAAAGCCCCGATTTTGAGCCTACCGCTCTCTCAGTCTGCATCTTCTTGAAATTTTCTTTATACTTGCGAAGATGATTTTGATAATGACAATATGTTAGATAAAGTTTATTACCTTAATTTTCCTCTTGGCTTTGCTCTCTTTTCTTATGTCCTCTTCGTCTTCATCTTCATCTTACACGAATCACTCTTATATCCCTAGGCAGGGGCTAGTTCATCTCGGTTATGCTTATTGGAAACTTGTCTTCAATTTTTGTGCTGTATTTATCCAGTTGAACTTTGATATCGAACACGTTTATACAGTAAATGGACAATTTGTCACCTGAGTCCTTTTATTCCATGTTTCCATGGCATCAATAGGAAAACGAGTGGAATTAAACGCTATGACTCAGTAGAATTGTAAATGGTAGTTGAATAAAAGTGCATGGAAATGAAGCTACAGAAATGTATTCCTATTAATATGTACCGCTTAATGACCTACGGGCGTCTTTTTTCAATGTACTTTATCAAGAGACCATATACGTAAACACTGTAAACACATTTGGCATATACAAAAGCTTCAAATGGTATATGTCATTTTACAAAATTGTACTAATGTTTGTGTGAAATTGTCATATTAGTGTTTTATACTAATGAAAATTGAAAGTCCGTCGAGTTATATCATTATTATTTTTCAAAAGATCATAAATTGCTTAGAAAAAGACAATTGTCTGTCATTTTTATTCATGCACTGTAGTTTTATTTTCAGTTCAGCATAATTTTTCGCCACAATGTCGGAGGAAGGAATAAAAATATAATTGAATTTTAAAATTATTTATATAAAGCGACTGCCTAAAAAAAAAACGGATAACTGGAATTCAATGTATATTTAAACTCATCCAAAATAATGCTTACCTAAGTCATTGAGGGAAATTAGTTCCGTCTTCAGATTGCGTTTCACAATCAGACCAAAAAAATTGACGAGCATCACGGCTTTCAGTCTCTGGATCGTCCAAGAAAAAAACCAGTTTTTAATTGAACGATGGATCACACGCAGACTTATTCAATTTTGCGGCATGGTTTTTTAAAGAAATAAGTCATGGTTGTTCTGTTTGAATTGTAATGCCATTAACAGCACATATAATCACTTTTAAATCAGTATTTGATAAGAGAGATCATATTTCTTTTGCTGTTGAATTGTTTGTTGCTGGGGGATTTGAATGGGTTAAACTAATGAATTTAAAATTTCCCTGTCTTGGGATAAAATAAAATAATAAAAAAGCAAACGATAACAAAAACTTACATTTGGTAAACTTACATTTGGAAAACTTACATTTGGTCTCGTGCATCCACGCAAGTGATCAATGATCAGTATACACAGATCGCATGAAAAGTTTCCAACAACCATCAAAAAATTAACTCGGTGTTTGAATATGGTAGGGAAACATCACTTTAGCAGGTATTCTTTGTTGAGAGGTGACATTTTTCTTCAAAACTGTCAGTTAATAAGCTAACTGTCTAGCTAAGCGGGTGAAGTCGATTAGTTATAATTTGAAATAATGAAAATGTTCCTTTGCCAGCTATGTTTGTTGAGCCCCCAAAGAACCTGAATTGTTTGCGTAACATAACTCCTCCTACTCGGCTCCCGGCCTTTTTTCACGTGGCTATATCAGTTCGGTCAGACATTTAGTCATACAATGTTAATGTTCAAGCAGTCTGACTATTGAGTCTGTGGATAAAACCCTAAAGTAAATAAGACCCTTAAATGAAAGCGCTTTGACAGTACTTCATGGGGTAATGTGTGTTTTTCATTTGAAGTTTTTAGAGAAGCTATTCTTTAGCACTGCGAGGTAACTCAGTTTATCAGTTTTAAAAATGCTTCGGACTTGTGTTAACTTCCGCTCTTACAGCATCAGCCCAGCCTGCCCTTCTACCAAAGAGTGTGATGTTTTTTTTATGCACACTGTGAATCCATGATAAAATGCCTTTAAATTAATTTACTTTTCATAGACAATTTACATGTAAAAAAATCGTACTGTTTTTCTCGAAAAACTATACAAAGCTACACACGCGGTTTGTAGGTGTAACATCCTTATTGGTTCTTGTTTTAAAAATTTACGCGCAGTAGTTTTACGGTATGGTAAAATGAATTTACTATTACTATTGAATTTAAAAATGCACTTGTTATTGACAAAGGCGAGTATCAGGCATGCGGAAAACGCTCGAGTCATGGCTGCCGAGACAACTGACGCTGATAATAATTCCAAACCGTTACCTAGACAATATTCAATTCTTTTTTGTCACTTTCTTCGCACAGAATTATTATTTCATTTTTTCACGCATTTTGTTTTCGCTGTGTATATTTTTACATTCGCGGCTTTTCGTCATAAAGATAAGATAAGAACTTTATTAATGTGTCAAAATCGCTAGCATACAATGTACACTAATTGGGGACACATAACTACACTATAACTACAATAATAATCTAATAATTAATAAAATTTAAAATGTATGTACATATATAAATATAGAAAAAGTATATAAATATAAAAGATCGATTGTCAGTTATTGCATAAAAAACAGTCTTTACAAGTATTATCTAGCAGGTTTGTGAAGTCAACCAATTTAATGCGCTTTTTAAAAGTATCTAATGATTCAGATGATCTAACAGATTTATCGAGTCATTCATTCGTTAAAGGCTGCAGCTGGTAGCCGAAGGCTCAGTTTTTTAAGTAATTTTTAACCAGAGAACGTTTTTTAAGATTTTACGATATGTTTAACCCTGTTTGCCCATCGATTTTTGCCCTTAAAATGAATTTAGGTGTAGCATGCCCTTCCGTTTTGTAGACGAGTTTGGGCCGGGGTGGAAACAATTTGCACTTGTTGTACGGGATATGCTGTACTTTTTAAGTCTGGTTTTCACAAAGACATAAGCATAAGCATTTGCGTCAAGTGACACTGAACGAACATTCGTAAAACACTAGTATGATTGATGCTTATGTTGATACTTCGCTTATGCTTATACCATTTCGCTGGTTAAAACCAAGCTTTATACTTTCGGTCTGTAATTAATTATGCAAAGTCATGCTTAGTTCTATTTGATTTTGTAAAATAAACCGAAAGTGCGCACTTTTCTGGGTATTTGGATCCTGTCGGGGGTGCCCGTTGGAAATTTTTGTAAACATCCTAAAAGGTACCAGAATCTTCTTTGATGGGCGTGGCTCAAATGAATTTTTACCCCTAAGAGGTACCAATTCTGAAACAACACATGTTATATTCTGTCATATTTTTTCGACTTTATACCATGAAAGGTATCGCGATAATTCTTACTGAGGTCATTTTAGATTAAGCACCCTAAGCTTATATATATATATATATATATATATATATATATATATATATACACCCGTTTGCAAAAAAAATGACATTTTTAAAAAATAGAAATATATATATGGCTATTGTGTTCGCATCACAAATGCGATTTCACAATAACTACAGTAACTACAGTAACTACAATACCCTTTGCCAAGTGTTCATTACAGCCGGCGTCCATTAATCTGCACCATTGTTCACGGAAAACATCATTGAATAATTTTACAGATTAAATTATTCAATGCCTGAATATAAACAAATGAGCCACAGACAATTTATTAACTCGAGCCTTTGCTTCTTTTGAGGCATTGCGGATAGCAACGATCTTCGTTGGAGACTGTGAAGCAAAAAAAGTAGTGGAAAATAGATGTCCTTGGATACAAATATCACAACAGTTTAAAAAGCATAGGACAAAGAATATATATTTGTTCTCTTTTTCAGAACATATTGGGGGCTTATTGTAGCCTTTACCGCTTTATTGGCGATTTTTCATGTTTCTTTTTAACAAAGATTAAGGGATTTGTACATAATATTCAGGTTGTTGTACTGCCGCCTTGATATAATTAATTTAAAAATATATATATCAAAAGCCACCAATTTAGCGGCAAGTTCGTCGAACAGAGGAAATATTTTTTACATAAAAGGTCGCTAAATTCGCCAACATTGATTCCCCCTTTTTTAATTGCAATCAAAGGATTTGTAAAATAACGGTAAGGGTCGTGAACGACCCCCAAAATAAGCGTACACTTAAGACGTTTGATGTGGATTTCCCAAACTATGGAGTCCGTCAACGAAATGATTAAGTTACTTATTGACACCTACTCTTAATAGGTGCTGAAAAAGAGAACAAATATATCATCTTTGTACTATGCTTTTTAAACTGTGGTGATATTTGTATCCAAGGACGTCTATTTTCCACTACTTTTTTCTGCATAGTCCCCAACCAAGATCGTTGCTATCCGCAGTGCCTCAAAAAAAGCATAGGCTCTAGTCAATAAATTGTCTGCGGCTCATTTGTTTATATTCAGGCATTGAATAATTTAATCTGTAAAATTATTCAATAATGTTTTCCGTGAACAATGGTGCAGATTAACGGACACCTGCTGTAATGGGTATTGTAGTCACTGTGAAAAGGTATCTACCGTCTGTCACCACATTTGTGATGCGAACACAATAGCTATATATATATTTCTATTTTTTAAAAATGTCATTTTTTTTTGCAAACGGGTGTATATTATTTATATATATATATACCGATACATCCGTACATCCTGTGCCCAAGTTCAGGAGTTGCCATAAAGCCATTATGGTAACAACCGGGAGGGCACATTGTATACATAATCGTATATATATATATATATATGTTTATGGAGGAAAGAAACAAATAAACTACGCTTTCATCCCGACAAGCCTGTTTCGTGGTTGCCCACTCATCAGGGGATTCAAAAAAAAAAAAACAGGCTTGTCGGGATGAAAGCGTAGTTTATTTGTTTCTTTCCTCCATAAACATATATTTCGCTCTACATTAATGTATTGAGCACTGTTTTACGAATATATATATATATATATATATATATATATATATATATATATATATTGTTTTTGCAATGCGAGCGTCAAAGCAGATTATTGTTTTCGTTTAAATATATGCCAGTTTGGTAAAACACTTACCGGCGAAACAGGCTATCATCTACATGATGCAAACTGTCTAAAAGGGTCTTTCCGGTTTAAAAAAGCCCCGATTTTGAGCCTACCGCTCTCTCAGTCTGCATCTTCTTGAAATTTTCTTTATAGTTGCGAAGATGATTTTGATAATGACAATATGTTACATAAAGTTTATTACCTTATTTTTCCTCTTGGGTTTGCTCTCTTTTCTTATGTCCTCTTTGTCTTCATCTTCATCTTACACGAATCACTCTTATATCCCTAGGCAGGGGCTAGTTCATCTCGGTTATGCTTATTGTAACTTGTCTTCAATTTTTGTGCTGTATTTATCCAGTTCAACTTTGATATCGAACACGTTTATACAGTAAATGGGAAATTTGGCACCTGAGTCCTTTTATTTAATGTTTCCATGGCATCAATAGGACAACGAGTGGAATTAAACGCTATGACTCAGTAGAATTGTAAAGGGTAGTTGAATAAAAGTGCTTGGAAATTAAGCTACAGAAATGCATTTCTATTAATATGTACCTCTTGATGACCTACGGGCGTCTTTTTTCAACGTACTTTATCTAATGTATGTATACCGTAAACACTGTAAACACATCGGGCATATACAAAAGCTTCAAATGGTATATGTCATTTTAGAAAATTGTACTAATGTTTGGTGAAATTGTCATATTAGTGTTTTATACTAATGAAAATTGAAAGTCCGTCGAGTTATATCATTATTATTTTTCAAGAGATCATAAATTGTATAGAAAAAGACATGTCTGTCATTTTTATTCATGCACTGTAGTTTTATTTTCAGCTCACCATAATTTTTCGCAACAATGTCGGAGGTAGGAATTAAAATATAATTAAATTTTAAAATTTTTTATATAAGGCGACTGCCCGAAAAAAAACCGGATAACTAGAATGCAATGCATATTTAAACGCATCCAAAATAATGCTTACCTAAGTAGTTGAGGGAAATTAGTTCCGGTTTAAGAATGCATTTCACAATCAGACCAAAAAAATGGAAGCATCACGGCTTTCAGTCTCTAGATCGTTCATGAACAAAACCAGCTTTTAATTGAACGATAGATCACACGCAAACGTATTCAACTTTGCGTCATGTTTTTTAAAGAAGTCGTGGCTGTTCTGTTGGAATTGTAATGCCATGTACAGCACATATAATCACTTTTTAATCAGTATTAGATACGAGAGATCATATTTCTTTTGCTGTTGAATTGTTTATTGCTGGGGGATTTGAATGGGTTAAACTAACGAATTTAAAATTTCCCTGTCTTGGATAAAATAGGATAATAAAAAAGCAACGATAGCAAAAATGTTTCGAAGAAACTTACATTTGGACTCGTACAAGTGATCAATGATTTTATACACAGACCGCATGAAAAGTTAGCAAAAACCATCAAAAAAATAACTCGATGTTTGAATATGGTAGGGAAACATCGCTTCTAACTGTCAGTTAATAAGCTAACTGTCTAGCTAGGCGGGTTAAGTCGATTAGTAATAATTTGAAATAATGGAAATGTTCCTTTGCCATCTATGTTTGTTGAGCCCCCAAAGAACCTGAATTTTTTGGGTAAAATAATTCCTCCTGCTCGGCTCCCTTTTTCAACGTAGCTAGATCAGTTCGGTCAGACATTTTAGTAATACGATGTTAATGTTCAAGCAGAATAGTCTGGATAAAACCCTTAAGTAAATAAGACCTTTAAATGAAAGCACTTTGGCAGTACTTCATGGGGTAATGTTCGATAATGTGTGTTTTTCATCTGAAGTTTTTAGAGAAGCTATTCTTTAGCACTGGGAGGTAACTGGCTCAGTTCATCAGTTTTAAAAACTGTTTCGGACTTGTGTTAACTTCCGCTCTTACAGCATCAGCCCAGCCTGCCCTTCTACCAAAGACATGGTGTGATTTTTTTATGCACACTGTGAATCCATGATAAAATGCCTTTAAATTAATTTACTTTTCTATAGACAATTTACATGTAAAAAAATCATGCTGCTTTTCTCGAAAAACTATACAAAGCTACACACGCGATTTGTAGGTGTAACATCCTCATTGGTTCTTGTTTTAAAAATTTACGCGCAGTACTTTTACGGTATGGTAAAATGAATTTACTATTACTATTAAATTTTGAATTTTGAATTCAGATTGCTGTTAGATTTTTCTCTTGTTGGAGTAGTTACATTACTAGCTATACTTCGAATTCTTAATTTCTTATGTATCACAACTCGTAGAGTTCTTGTTTGTATGTAAAATGTTAAGCCGAGCTAGGGTCTGGGACGGATCGTTTTGCTTGGTTACCCAGTCCAGAGGCCAGGCACCCCATTCACTGTTCAGTTATGATGGCGGAAGGTGGCATTTTCGCAGAAGACATTGTCAAGAATTCTCAGGGAACTGTAGGTCTTGTTTTGGAAGATGCCGAAGAAACATCCGACGAATCGGACAGTGAAGAAGAAGTTCTCAAAAAGGGACATATTGTGGTGTGTTGGTATCCTTCTGGCAACGAAGAGACCCTCGCAATTTCCAAGGTAAGCATGAACTTGCTTTGTATGCGCAACGTTTCCCGGCAAATTTCTGACCGCGCTACCTCATTGCACTGTTTTCACTTTACTCATTTTTACCAAAGTCGAGAATCACATCTTAATCGAGAATCGCATCTTAATAGCCTGATCGAGATTGACCGTGTCAATTTTTTCTCGATTCACGATCAATTAAAATAACAGCATTAATATTGTACATGTACTTGCAAGATTGTTTTTAAACGTGGAGATAAGCTTTAGATGAATTTAAAAAAAAAACATTTATTGTGTTTTTGTTTTGTGTCTGTTCCCCGTCTACGTTTGAAATAGCCTATTTTTGCTCTCAAATTCGATGTTTCGTGGTGTGGTGTAAGACTCCTCGATTTAGCTCAAGAGAGATTATTTCATGCTACGTCAATATCTCGGTTCAATACTAAGACGCACTTAAATTAATATTTGACCCTTTGTAAATATAGTGTTTGTAATCCTGACAAAAAAAGATTTAGCCCTGTTTTGTAGATTTCTTTAACATTATAGTTACATGTTGAAAAGGAGAATTATTGTTCCATAGCAAAAATAAATATGTTGATCGTACTAATGAAGTAGCAAGTTCTGCTTATGGTTCATTTCACATCAGGGTACTTTAAAAAGAGGAAGAGGGGATAATCTGACATTGCACAGAACATATGAATATATATGTTGACCTTTATTCAAAGGAGGAAATTATGCATTTAGTTTCATTTTAAATCAAGGTACTTTCAGAACTAGAAGTTGTCTTTAATTTTTACTGCTTAACAGCAATGTCACCTACATGTAAATTGGTCATCTCTCAAATGAAAAGGTGAAGGTGTATAATTTATTGTATAGTGGTTAGCGTGTTGGACTTCTAACCTGAAGGTCAGTGATTTGACCCCTGGTCTCTGCTGTTGTGTTGTTACAGGCTGGTTCCCACTAGCGACATAATCGGAAGTGGATTCAGAAGCGTAATGGGCCATACGTTCTAGTGAAAATCAAAAAATGTGGTCCCAATCAGAATTGGAAGCTCTGATTCCACTTCTGCTTCCATTGCTTACTATCTCCTTCCATCATTTGAATTTCCACTAGGTCTTGCGATTCTGATTCCACTTACAATTTTGCTTACATTGCTAAGTTCGCTAGTGGGAACCAAGCTTTTCTTAGAGAAGAATCTTTGCTCCACATTGTCTCTCCCCAAGTATGTGAATACAGTACCTCCCAAAAGTAAGTGCCCGGCATCGCGCGCTACACGAATCGCGTAGCGTGCGAAGCTTTAAACAACATTTTCCATGGCTAAACCTTCTTGTGCGATTTTAATACCCTATCGTAGCGTCCACAATAGAACTACAGCTGTAAGTACGCGAGCGAATTGAACACCATGGCGATCAGAAAACCCTATTGAAAAGTATCGCATGGACCTGACTCTGAAAATTATTTGGTTTCTTTCCGTTGTTTGCTGAACTCTGTTATATGTGACCTCACACGGGAAAACGTTTACTAACGGCTATCAGTTAAAACAGAAGAAAGCGTTAGATATCCATTTGTTATCCGTTAAAACGCTTTATCGAACCGTTAATCGGTTAGACGAACCGTTTTCATTTTAACGCATTCCGTTAAAACAGCAATCGTCATCCGTTAAGAAAATATCACAGGCCGTTTTAACGGCAAACACTATCCGTTTAGTTAATTTCACAGAGTTTTTTTTTTTTATTTGAAAATTTTTTAATGAGATATGATATAATACAATATATTACAATACAATACAACCTACATACATACATACGTACATAAAAAAAAGGGAAAAAAAATATGTAAAATCGTTTCTGCTTTGACTCCATAGGTAAGGAGTTTGACATAAAAAAAATAATAATAATAATAATGATAATAATAATAATAATAAAAAAAATAAATAAATAAATAAATAAAATAAAAAATTAAAAAAAAAAATAGAAAGTTATAGTTATTACGGTAAGGAATTATAGCTACAAATACTGAGAAAAAAAAATTACTGAAGTAATTCTACGAAAAGTTTCCATTTTTCAAGGTGCAGGTTCATTTTGTTTTTTTGTTTAGCTAGAAATTCTTCTATTTTAACAACTTTTTTAAGGTTTGCAAGAAATATATTGAAATTTGGAGCTATATTCTTTCGATGGCAAAGAAAAATAGTTTGTTTAGCTATAAGAATAACGTGATTAAGAGACATGAAATGTTCATTAATATCCAACAAGCCAAACATAATATTGGTTTGAGTGGTCAAATCAATAGCGGTATGAATATTACGATGCTCCAACCAGCAAGAAATTTCTTGCCAAAAACACTTTGAAAAATTGCACAAAATAAATAAGTGTTCAGGGGTTTCATCTTCCTTGCCACAGAAGGTGCACAAAGGTGAATCGGCTAACCCAAACTTATATAATTTTGTATTAGTAAATATTATTCTATTTCAAAGCTTATACTGAAAATCTCTTGTGTAAGTATCTAACGCAACTTGGAAAGGCAGGCTGTAAATTTTGTTCCAATCAAGTTCACATCCAGAAAACATTTCATTAAATCTGATCTGAGCAGTTGGCGTTTCTCGTATATCGGATACAAGTTCATCGTAAATTTTTTTGGTATTAATTTCAGTTAGTGTTAATCGTTTTGATTGAAGTAGCAACGTAAAATTCGTAGAAACAAAGGGGGTTCTGGGTAGAGTCGTCACAGTTCTCAGAATTTGCTTCCATTTTAGAGGTAAAGCATCTATTAATCCGCACCACAATAGAAAGTTTTTTGATTGTAAACCTCTGGCCTGAAGATCAAACCATGTTAAAAAGGTTCCTCCAGGTTTAACCATATCAGAAATTCTATGAATGCCTAAATTAATCATATCAGAAATAAATAATGACTTTTTGTTTACAAGAATGTTAAAAACTGCAGTCGCCAAAATAGCAAAAACAAAGTCACAATCCGTTTAAACGGCTATCACTAACATCAGCTCAAACGAGAACAGCAGATTTAAGTTAGAAACATTTATTTCTTTTTTTCCTTACTCTGTTACAGCCCTCCTGTCTTCGCAATATTAAACTTACAGATTCTTGACTTATCACTTACAAACCTTGAGGCAGCGGAAGGCAGCGTGTGTAAAACTTCAGAGTGCACATGTAAAATTATCGCATCTGAAGGCAATTCCGATAGTGGAAAATCTTTATAGAAAAAAGCTTTTCAGTTCTTGTTGGCTTTCAGGATTGTACGATTAATTTTTCTTTCGGTTTTAACAGTCTCCAAGTTCGGTTGCTTGCGTTCTTTCAACGATGTTTTAGGCGCCATCTTTGTTGTCGAAAGCACGTGATCTGGGAAAGTGTTACTACGCAACCGACCATCGAAGCGATTGACTGATTGGCTTCGATGACAAAACAAACACACGTTGTGTTACTGACAAGTTACGCGTGGAGTGTCCTGGGTCGAGACTGTGTGGTTGATCATTTCGTGCATCGACCTTGTGCATCGTGATCGTGCACGATTCTCTGTTTTGATAAGCTGTTTGTGGTTCGAGGGATGTTTTTCTCAAGTCTCAAACAGTCTCAAACAACAAAGGAAAAGAAGATGGGAACATTTTCTGTGTTTACCAGTGAACTGGCTGAAAAGAATGCGGTTATTGGTACCCGGTTAAGTTACACGTCAAACACCTGTGAATTTTGCCATTCAGTACTATGAAAGCTTAAACCGCAAGTAGCCGTTTATGAACGTTCTCTATATTCCATCAAAATGTTTTGCTTGGTTAGCTAGCTGTTAAAACATACTTTAATACCCATCATTTAAACGGCTTTTCATTTGCCATTTTAACGGTTTGCTTAGCCATTAAATCGATTAAGCTTATCCGTTAGAAAATTTTGCTTAGCCGTTAAAACGCTTTAGCCTATCAATTAGAAAATTTTGCTTAGCCGTTCGAACGACTTAGGAAACTGTTTTAACGCTTTCGATATCCGTTTTCCTCCCGTTTTTCAGCCGTCCGTTTTGCCCGTTTTAACGGATAGCCGTCAGTGTACGTTTTCCCGTGTGAGGTCGCATATTTTAAAAGAGATCGTTCATAGCATTTCGGTCTTTATACATAAAGTAAACTTGTCTGTATCAATCGAAGGGGACTTTTGTTGTCTTGTCAACTGTGGCAATCTTAAGGCCGTTCGCGCAAGGTGACCAAACTTTGTTTTGATAGACAGTGTTTGTTGAACTCTGTGAACAATTGCAAAGTAGTTTAAAAATTAGAAAAACTGCAAAGTAGTTTAAAATGGTGCGAATCCGTTTGCTTTTTGTTGTTTATTGTTTTGACCTTCGCTGGAATTGCTGTTTAGTTGTTAGCTTAAATCGCCACGTGCAAATCAAAAGTAAAAATTTGCATACATGACAGCTAGAACTTGCAATGATTGACATATCAGTAACTCCCTCGTTGAACATTTCAAACACTCGAAAAAACACAAAATCACAATCGATCTTTATACAAATTTCGTTTGTCGTAGCGTATCACTTGGGTAAACGAAAACTTCAAACACTGCTTGCAAGCTTTGGTTGGCGAATCTCGAAGAGATTTAGCATAGCGTATTGCTTGCGTAAATGAAAACTTCAAACACATTCGCAATCGATCTTTAAATTTTGCTTGTCATTTAGCGTGTTGCTTGTTTATGGCGAATCTTGAAGAGATTTAGCATAGCATATCGCTTGCATAAACGAAAACTTCAAACACATTCGCAATCGATCTTTAAATGTCGCTTGTTTATGGCAAATCTCGAAGAGATTTAGCATAGCGTATTGCTTGCGTAAACGTAAAATTCAAACACATTCGCAAACGATCTTTAAATGTCGCTTGTTTATGGTTAAACTCAAAGAGATTCAGAATAGCGTATCGCTTGCGTAAACAAAAACTTCAAACACATTCGCAATTAAATTTTAAATGTCGCTTGTTTATGGCAAGATCGCTTGCAAAAACGAAAACTTCAAATACATTTGCAACCGATTCGCCTTCAATTTTGCTGCCAACCATTGAGTTGCAGTTATGTTCTGACCCGTGACAGACCGCGAAAGACTGCGCGAAATTAATCGGTTTCTCGCAAGATAAACCTTTCGTAATTTGCACCAGTGACTCTTGCGCTATGCGATTCGCGTTGTGTGCTACACGATTCGCGTCGCGCGCTACACGAATAAATGCTATGTGACAGCAAACTTACTTTTGGGAGGTACTGTACACTGTAAGTGGCCAAAGTTACTTAGTCAAATACATTTGTGTGTATTAAGAAAGCAGCAGTAATTTAGAATCACTTGTTTTAAGAGATTTCTTTTTGATAGACTAGAACTTGATAAAGATATGAAGTCTCAAAAACATAATGGCTTACAACTGCTGACTCTGTATTTTAGCTTTTATAGAACAGTAGGAGTGTTACTATTCTCTAACCCTCCTCCCCTGTCAACTCTTCCCCTCCTTGATTGTTTATAAGCTTCCTGCTTATGAACCCTCCAATGTAAAGGAAGGGGTCTCATTTCACCCAATCTCAGAAGGCTACAAGTTTGCTGACAGCTAAGTCAATTCTAGCCTGCAAAAATACAGCCGCCTCTCATCGCTCCCGGCCGCTAGGGGCATTCGCACAAGAAAGCATCTGCAATTTACTTTGAGAAATTCCATACTGATGGCATAAATCACCCGTCACTAATCTCGTATAATTATAATAATGTGCATGCAATGAAACCAAATGATATGAAGGGTGTTGACAGACCTATCACAAATCCTACTAGCACCTGGTGTGTTTGTTATGATCTTTGTACATGCTGCTCATCACAACCAAAACCAGCAACATATTAGAGGACTTGGAAACATTGAGATTATTCTCATGAGTGGTAAGTAATACATGTTACAGTTTACATGTAGCCCTGATCATTATGTCTTTTAAAGATCTACCCCTGTTGTATTAAATAAGCCGGGAGGTAGTTTGTAGATCCTTCTAAGCAAAGGTTGTGATTCATTTGTCCATGAGGATGTAGGCATGCAAGGTTGTATTGTGTTACAAAGGATAACATTTCCTTGTGCACTTTTATTTCTTAGTGCAATGGTTTACTATTTCTGTTTTTCCATCTTTACCATAAAAATATTGGTGAAAGAAACTGCCATTTTTGTCCCCGGCCATTGCGGTGCCGTGAGTCTGAAGGTTATCTTTCCGTTAAAAGCAGACTGATGTTGATAATTACAGGATTCTTCTTCCCATATAACGCCCATAAATGTTTATTCATCCAGACATGCCCGAGTGGCGCTGCTTGAAATATCAGTGACTTGCCTATCCGATCAGTAAATTGTCAAAAACAGAAAAACCTCTCCACTGCAGATAAAACTATAAAGAGCCTGAAACTGACTTGCTTGTAACAACAGACAACATTAATCCTCACAACAGGCAACCATTTTTAAGTTGTGATTTTGAGTCACAACACTGCATAATTCAAAGCATAATTATGTAAAATTATCAAGTTGACCAATCAGCGCTCCTGTCTTGTTTCGGGACAGATTTACAGTCATCAGTATGGTATTTAATTCTTAAAGTAAATCACAGACACTGTCTTGCACAAATACCCCTAGCAGCTGGGAGCGATGAGAGGTGGTTGTATTCGCAGGCTAAGTCAGTTCTACTCACTCTCCCGCTTTCTCATTCATGCAGTATTTTCTTTTCCTTAGCTAATACACTTTAACGTGCTTTGTACATTGTGCATTGCACATCAGCGAAATGTTACCTGGAGCACCCCTTCAGCCAATGCTGAAGCCCTATCAGGGAGAGGGGCATATTGTTATACCAATGGCCTGGTTAACTTGACCTAGAACATTATGCCAGCAACTATTCCCACCTTACAGTACAGACATGAGGTAATATACCCCAGGCCCCTCATTAACCCATCCTATCTCAAGCCTTGCCAGTATTATTCCTCACCCAAAATTATTTCACCCACATACAATGTATAATGCTGTGGAACAAAACATGTTTCAACCCATAGACATGTTTGCAATTTCATTGTTCGCATTAGTTGTTAATTTCAAATTACATTTCATGCCTGGTTCTATAAATTATGCTGTGTACATACATGTAACAGGTATAAACTCACATAAAATCTACATGTAGTTTATTATTGAAGGGCTCCCTGCAATAACGGCCGGCCGAAGTGCATTTTTGGAAAATTCTCACTGAAGTCTTGTAATTTTGTCCTCAAAAGGGACTCACTTGCCAAAATTATGACTGGATCATGTAAATATGACTGAAAGGATTTAAACCAGGTCAACAAATCTTCTATCTTCGAACAGAATAATTTTTATTTTTGAAAAGATACATAGGGTGTCCTAAGGGCCAATAAGGGTGTCATAGGGGCCCAAAACATTTTCTCAATGATGTGGATTTTCTTATTCCCCATTTTGGAGCTGTTTTAAGTACCTTAACAATAATAAATAATTAATTTGACAAAACTGTGCTTTTAAAGGTCTAAAACATACAATTTTAGTGAAAGTTACCAAAAATGCACTCAGGCCGTTCTTGCAGGGAGCCCTTCAATTATTACACATAAACTGAAAAATAGAGCTCGAACTTGCTGTTGCATGACTTTGTGGTTTAATCTTACTTTTCAAGTTCTTCGGTAACAAAGGGCAATGCAACATTCAACAAGGAGATGACATTAATTGCGCTAACATGTTTCATCTGGCTTAGATCAATACTACCTTATGAGGCAGTTTCAATCATGCTCATAATAAACATGTTTCAGCCTTGATTCATGCAATGCACCGCCTGATGTGAACACTCTTCACAATGAAACATGTTTCATTCATGATCAGACTAAACATGTTTTGCCAAAGTGTGAACACAGCATAAGTTTGTCATTAGGGTAATTTTCCACTGGCTGAGCACAACGAAATAAGTGGAAAATGTTGTTCTCTCACACTACTGGGGGCCTGGGTATAGGTCATGCGACCTGAAAGGTGGGCAGTTGTTTTTGTTACGTCTGCCATGACTGACTTTCCCACCCCCTCACCCTAAGATTTCAGTTTAAATTTGATGTGCAACTTGTCATTATTAACCCCACCTGTTAGGGTATGTGTACAATTTTATGAGTTTAAAATAAAGGTCAGGCTGCAGCAGTCAGCTTGGCGTGGCTACCAGTGGTGTGTGAGAACATTATTTTTTTTTATGATTTCTTTTGTAGTGGACTTTACGTTTTTGAAAAAACTTATCTTACCCAGAGTGGTTTTCCCTTTACAGGTTAAGTTGGCTGACAGATCGCTTCTTCCTGGTGATGTTATCAAATTTTCTGATGTGAGCCAAGGCACACAGAAAGGATTTGTTAGCAATGTTGAAGTTGTTGCTAGTGTAAAAGTCCTTGTGGCTAATCAGATCTTCAATAATGTGGACTGCAAAGAACTTTCTCCTTTACAGGTATACATGTAACAGCAATTCTAATGGAAGTAATTTTAGTAGCAGCCGCAAAAAAAGCAGTAGCCACGTAATTAATGACTGTCTGTTAGAACTGTATGCCTTATTAAGATTAATGTGACATTATTTTGCATTGAAACAAAGCATTTTTGGAACTCTGTCATGTTTTTATTTATATATAAATATTTAAGTCATTATTTTCTGGTAAGGTTCTCAAATAATGCCAACTTTTCAAAAGTTCACAATTTAATTTCTCAAAATGTGAAACTTTAACATTTTGTTCATTTAGCCAGAGTCTGAATTAGAAAGTGTATTTCTTTGTCATTAGCGGTCAGAAGTCAATTTTTGGCAGAAAAAATTTTTGTATGTAATAATATTTTTTTGCCAGAAAATTCCAATCCCACACTCAGTATTATTTTGTTTTTTGTTGATTTCATAAAAGAGTGACTATTTACTTTAAGATTTTGTGGAATTAGTAACTAAAGGTAAATATAACACACCGGTATGTACATTGTACAGGTGTATATGAACATATATTACATGTATTTGTTTTTCTTATTATTTCTCCACTTGTCATTGTCAAAGTGACCAATTATTGGCAATGACACAAAGCAGTTTTGGACCTCAGTCATGCATAATTGTAGAGGTGTTGACTAATATTGCATCAAAGTGCTTATGAGAAGAAAACTGTTTTAATGTTGACTAAAACCATGTCTGAAAACCATGGTGGAGAATGTTAAAGTGCTTATGAGAGGGAAAATATTTTATTGTTGACTAAGACCATGTTTGAAAACTATTGTGGAGAACTTTAATGCTAATCAATAGAATGTTTTCAGCATTTTATACCTGGAGCACATGTTAGCATGGGTCCTTGGCTTGGAATAGTCACTGAGGTTTACCGGAAAGTTGTCATCAGGCTAAAGAATGGTTCAAGGTATGACACATGATCATACAAGTTACATGTAGGTTCTCTATTGATTCGTTGAGCTCCATTTGTCTAAACAAACTGTAGTTTATCACAAGTTTAATGTCAACACACAATTGAAAGGCACATGTTTTGTGGGAAAAGGACTAGAGGGATAGGTGTTGTCTAAGACCCAAGTGCTGCCTGCCGCGTGCGAGGCCAGTCAATGGGGCTAGCCAGGTCAGCGAGTGGCAAATAAACCATGAGATGGGTGTCATGGAGCACAGCTACTCTGAGCAGCGTAGAAGGTCGCTTAGCGAGGGGAAGTGGACGTCACCACCGTTTCTCACCCAAGCTAAGGCAACCCAGGCATCGCTTCAGTGTGGGACTGAAGGGTTGTCGCCAGCAACCCTTCTCTCCCAAACCATTTATTAACACTAAAACCACATAACAGATTACATAATTATGTATACTATAATTGTTTTTTTTTTAAATAAACAAGAAATGTTATAAGAAGATAGACGAGAATGGCCTTCCTAGAAGTACATTGTACGAAACCAGAGAGTGGTAACAATAACTATTTTTGTAACAGTTTTTTCAGCACTCAATCTTAACTAAATTTCAATATTATTATGTCTTTGGTGCCCATTTATACACCTCTAAGGAAACAGCACGATGGCAAAGACCAGGCTCGAACCATTAACCTCCAGATCTGAAACTTGTCCAACACTCTAACTACTCATATACACCACTGCGCCTCCACCATGAAAAATTGTAATTAGCCTTTTTATTAAAAAATGTATTAAGTAACAGAATTTTATTATGTCATTGATACTGAAGGTGTGCTGTGGAAGGACCAGCAGGGGAACAGTCATCGATGCTGTTTGACTTGAGTGATCAGCGAGATGAGGTAATGTTAACAGTACTGGTTGTCTTGGGACACAGATACTGAAGTAATTTATTGCCAAAGAGCCAGCTGAGCGAACGTGCGTGGCTGGCTAGGCGGCAGAGAATAGTGCCAAAGAATTGTTATATGCAGAAAAATTCTCAATCAGGCTTCAAAAAGTGTAACCTAATGTAATGTAGACTTTGGTTTAAGCCAATTGCAAGGCCGGAAGTATTAGAGCCAATGAAAAACTTGTTAGAGTTTAGTGTGACCATGTGCTGTGAGAGTAATGTGCGAGCCGGAGCCATTTTTGCAAGCCTCAAGCCTCTTCTTGGTCTGTATATTCAGGTTTCAAATTACCCTTTTGACACGTGCAAATTTGGTGCACTTTTTACAGGACAACTATGTACAATTAACAAACTTAAAAGGGCTAAATTTGTTTTTCTGCTACATAACTTTCCCTGCTGTCTTTACCTTTGATTATTATATTTAGTTTCATTCAAGATTTATTATAACAAGAATTAGTAAACATGAAGTTCAGAAAGAACTTTACCCATGAATTTTGCATGACTAATGCACTTGGGACCGGGGCCGCTTGTTTACATTTCAGAAACCATGACTTTTTCATCATTCTCTGGTGTCTCATTTTCTTTCATCTTACATTTTTAACAGAAAACATTCGGGGCTCGCAGGAGAAGCGCAGGGTTCGCAGGCTTCGCACATTAGCCACCCCCTGTGATGAGACCGTTCTTAGCCATTCCATGAATATGAAGGCACAAAATTTTATTCAGATGGTTCGGTACATGTAATTTTGTAACTCTTTTTCCATATCATTCTGTTGCACCAAACTCGTTCCTCAGGACACTTTCAAACTTTTATAGCAGGTTCTTGTAAAGGCCATAGGAGCATGCTAGCCGACTGTCTTCTCCGGAAACCTTTATACTGTACATGTACAGTATCATCAGTTTTTGGAACAAGGAGCCCGATGGGCTTCGAAAATGGCTTGTTTGGTCTCAGTTTCCACCCGGTTATTATTTTACAGTTTTATATTAGCATTTCACAATAATTATACAATCTAGAATCTATTAATATGCACAGTCCAGTCCACATTTACGTTTTCATTCCACAGCCCGTTTCAAGCACTCCTTAGGGACGGACTATTTTATTATTAAGGGCGGGGTAGTGGGGGGAGGGGGGGGGGGGGGGTGGGGAGTTGGGCAATTACCAAAAAAAAAATTCCTGCACAGCAAAAGTAAAGAAAAAAGTAATGCACAGCAAGCCAAAGGAAAAAGGGTATGGAACAACCCAAAAAAAAATTCTTTTGCAACATCAAGATGGAAAAAAATTCATTATCAGAAAAATTGCCCAACACCGCCCCATACCACCCCCTCCCCCCGCTTCCCGCCGACAAATATAAAATTGTCCATCCCTTTGCAGGCTACAATTTCAGGTCTTTATTTTCTCTCTGATCGGCTCTGTACTGTTAGCAAAAACATAAGTTTAGAACTTTGTATATTTTTTTCGCTTTAAAATCCTTGAAACCACCTTCAACAAGGAATCAGGATTGTTTAAACATGAAAATTAGACAAGAGGTATACTTACCTTGAAGTGTAATTGTAGTTCTCTGAGATATGCGTAGCATTATGGGATAATTGTGCATACTTCCTGCATACCTACTGGTCAGCGGTCACATTTCAAAAAAGCTATTCAAATGCAAATTAGTAACAATATAGACCCACCCATATTGTTAACATAGGCCACAGCAGTAGAATTATCGAGTGCCAGTCTAACATGAATGGACCTCCGACAAGAAACAAAACATTGGAGGGCATGAAAACCTGCCAAAAGTTTTAGATAATTAATATGGTATTCCAATTCACCTGGCGACCATCTCCCATTGGTGGATTGGCCATCACATAAAGCTCCCCAGCCAGTTAAACTGGCATCACTCTCAATATAAATTATCCCATAATCTGGAGCATATCGAAAGAGAAACAGGCATTTTGGAGAATCGGTGATAGGATTTCGAATAAATTAACAATATCAACATAATCGATCAAATAATTAACAGCTGACCATAGCTTGACATAAATTCGAGATGTTTGGAATTTCAACGTGACTCCATGGCGTAATGCTTGAGAATTGTTTACTCAGCAGTTGACTTGCCGGGACGTCTTTGTTCAATGATTTATTCGATCTTAACTCAACTGTTTGACAATTGATTTGGTTAGAAAAGTTCAACCTGCTTTCCTTTACCAGAAATAGAACACATCCTGAAATCACAGCGATTTAATGTTTAACAATTCCATCGAAATTAGAAGGATAAATAAAAAATTATTTCAATTGTAAATTGTCATTTAGATGACATCACTGATTTCTGAAAACCGGAAGTAAACCAGGTACGGTGTTGGCCTCATCAAAATCGATTCCCGGGGCAGGTGACACGACAGAAACAAGTAGCCCGATGGGCTTCGAAACTGGCTTGTTTTGTCTCAGTTTTCACCCGGTTTTCATTTTAGAGTTTTATATTAGCAATCCACAGTATACAATCTAGAATATATTCATATACACAGTCCAGTCTACATTTACATTTACATTCCACAGCCCGCTTCAAGCACTCCTTAGGGACGGAGGGGGGTGGGCAATTACCAAAAAAAAAATTCCTGCATAGCAAAAGTAAAGAAAAAATAATGCACAGAGACAGAGAGCCAATGGAAAAAAGGTATGGAACAATCCCGAAAAAAATTATTGCACAACATCAACACAGAAAAAAATTCATGATCAGAAAAATTGCCCACACCGCCCCCTACCCCCCCCCCCCAAAAAAAAAAAAAACAAGGAGCCCGTTGGGCTTCGAAACTGGCTCGTTTGGTCTCATTTTCCACCCGGTTTTCATTTTAGAGTCCACAATATACAATCTAGAGTCTATTAATATGCACAGTCCAGTCCACATTTACATTCCACAGTCCGCTTGACATTCCGCACTCTGCTTCAAAGAGGCTGCAATTTCAGGTCTATATCTTTTTCTTTGAACTTTGTATTGTTTTTTTCGCTTTAAAATCCTTGAAACCACCTACTACAAGGAATCAGGATTGTTTTAACACAGGCATTTTGGAGAATCGGTGACGGGGTTTCGAATAAATTAACAATATCAACATGATCGATCAAATAGCGTGACATAAATACGAGATGTTCGGAATTTGAACGTGACTCCACGGAGTAATGCTTGAGAACCTGCCGGGACGTGTTTTATTCAACGATGATTTGGTTAGAAAAATTCAACTCGCTTTCCTTTTACCAGAAATAGATCGCATCCGAAAATCACAGAGATTTAATTTTTAACAATTCCGTCGAAATTAGAACGGTAAATATTTGAATTATAGTTGCCGACATCACTGATTACGCCATTTCTGAAAACTGGAAGTAAACTAGGTACGGTGTTGGCCGCAGCAAAACCGATTCCCGGGGCAGGTGACACGACAGAAAAAAAAAGGGTATTTTAAGAACTGACTCGCCGCAGGGCGGCGAGCCAGTTAAAAAAAAAAATCCATCCCTTTGTAGGCTACAATTTCAGGTCTATATTTTTTTCTAATCGGCTCGGTACTGTTAGGAAAAACATAAATTTAGAACTTTGTACATTTTTTTTTTTCACTTTAAAATCCTTGAAACCACCCACTACAAGGAATCAGGATTGTTTAAACACAGGCATTTTGGAGAATCGGTCATAGGATTTCGAATAAATTAACAATATCAACATGATTGATCGCAACCATAGCGTGACATAAATTTGAGATGTTTGGAATTTCAACGTGACTCCATGGCGTAATGCTTGAGAATTGTTTACTCATCAGTTGACTTGCCTGGGCGTGCTTTCTAAACTCAACTGTTTGACAATTGATTTGGTTAGAAAAGTTCAACCCGCTTTCCTTTTACCAGAAATAGAACACATTCTGAAATCACAGCGATTTAATGTTTAACAATTCCGTCGAAATTAGAACGGTAAATATTTCAATTGTAAATTGTCGTTTCGATGAGATCACTGATTTCTGAAAACCGGAAGTAAACTAGGTACGGTGTTGGCCGCAGCAAAATCGATTCCCGGGGCAGGTGACACGACAGAAAAAAAAAGGGTGTTTTAAGAACTGACTCGTCGCAGAGCGATGAGCCAGTTAAAAAAAAGGGTATTTTAAGAACTGACTCGTCGCAGAGCGACGAGCCAGTTAATAATTATTTTCCAAAATAATCCTTGCAACAGGAGGGGACCACACAAATGTCAGAAACATGATTTCTTTACTATGCTTAACAGAAATCATTTGCTCATTGGCACTCTATCGGTAGGTATAACTAATTTTTAAAGTTACTACTTTCAAAATTATTTTGTTTTTTGTTGTCTTCATCTTGCAGGATTCCCCATTCTATTCAGCATTGTTTTACCCTGGCCAGAAATTGACAGGTCCAGCCAGGGCCTTTAAAGAAGCCAGATGGTTATCAGGAGTTAAACCAATCTTAAACAGCCAATCACATATTAAAGCCACTGTTGAGGAGGTAAGTACTGTCAGCAACAATATAACCTCACAGCTGCCGAATAATGTAATTTGTTTAAAAAAAATTCTTGTTGAATTATACAGGCATTTCAATATTCTTGCTAGGCCATAACAATGGGGAGGACCCTTTATTTATTAATTTTTTAATTTATTTATTTATTTATTTTTCTCAGAGTTCCATACACCGAATGCAAATATGGCCACCAGGCAATTTTTTGTTTGGCCAAGTTTTCAGAGAAATTAATGATATCACGTAAACAAGTGCTGCTAAGTGTATTATCTTGCAAAGTTTGAGTGTTTTTGGTTCAATGGTTGCAAAGTTATGGCTCACTGAAATTTTAAGCATTTGTATGAGAAAAGACATTCTATCCTCACTAGCCTCGCTTTCATGTTTTTCCCAAAATTTGATTGCCTATAACTTCTCCTAAAATAAGAATATGACCTTGAAAATGCACACAATGACTTATTTTGACCTGACCTTTATCATTATTCAATTGCAAAAAATTGTTGGATGGCCATATTTGCATTTGGTCTATGCTGTATAATTTTTTTATTTATTTTTTATGTTGTAGTTCAATTTTGTCTTATGGTACAAATTGTTCTGAACCAGTACAATTCTTTTTGAATTGGTACAGTTTCTTACTGGTACAATATCTACTCTTCTCTAACATACCATCTTACTGTCTGTCTATCATTACATCTTACCTTTTTTTTCGGTGTACTCCAACTGGATTTGAACCTAATTAATGTTGCTACGAATCGTTAACTTACCTTTCCACCCTCTTAAACACTAGACCACAGAGGATTGCAGTGGAGAATTGGGTTTAAAATTGCATTTTAATAATTCTTTTAGGTCCAAGAATCCTCTCTTTCAACAAAAAGTAATTACCAAATTGCAATTCGCACATGCTCAATGTACTCCAACTCAGACTTTACCACGTTGAATGAAAGTGGAGCAACAATGGAGTGTGTATCACTAGAAATATTCTATGAAAAATTAGAAGAATTGAAGCAAAAACAAACAAAATACATCACAACTAACTATCTTTATCGAAGAACAATTTTATAATGAAGCAATGAAATACTGTAAACTTTAAGCGAAAAAATCCAGCAGCGATGCGAGCATGACAGAAGGGAAACTAACACAATTGCAGATGAAAACATTGCAAAGAAAGCAATGGGCATATCACGAAGGAAAACTGCAAACCCCTGACAGAAAAATAATATTGTGATACCAAAGAGTAAACTCTTCGACACTTGCTTTTGGCACACGGACGAACAGCACATAGAGGTCGTCAAATCACAAGCAAATGGGTGAACAACAACTATTTGGAAGTAAGCGTGCAAGTTGTAAACTTGTTTGTAAGTTTGTAGATTTCACAAAGAGCAAAAGACAATTACAGTTACCAACCATGTTAAACTTGTGACCAAACCGCTGGAATCATCTGCTTTCCTCTCGTTAATCGAAATATCATGATGGACTTCCGAAACTGTCAATGCACCTGCGGAAAACCTCACTGCTGGCAGTGATACAAATGCAGAGGAAGTGTTAACAAATTTAAGCAGTTATTGTAACTGTTATACTTATGGGTAGTGTAATGGTAGTATAATGGGTAGTACAATGGTAGAGAATTCTGAAATAAAAAATTGGAACAATTCTGTGATGCAAACAGAATTACTTTAGTACATGGAGCACCAAGAGCAGTGACATCACAACAGAAAGAAGCAACAGATCCTGGAGAGAAGACATGAGGCCAATCATAATGGACACTACAGACAAGGATGTCAAAAGATGGTGTCAGTACACAAAACAATTAAGCAGCATACACAAGAAACATATCATATCATAGGGCAATTAAATTATCTCCTTATCAAGCTGTATTGGAATAAAACCACAGAGAGAAATTGTAGAAACTACAGAACAGCAGTCGGAAAAAGAGATGGAGAAAAAAGCAATGATGATGACAGCATATCAACAACAGACAAGGCAGAAGACATGGAAATGCTGCTGAAGAAGCAAAAAATCTTAGAAAACCAGAAGAAATACATGTACAACAATGACATGATTCAGCAAACAAAACAAAAACAAGAATAAAAAAAAATTAAGGTATCAGACATGGTGTCAATCAAAATAGACAATACACAACAAAGACCAACCCTTTTCACCCCAATATGCTCTAAGGTATTATTAATCATTGAAATTGAAGATATTGGTTATGTATAAGAATAGTAACAGAGTATGGCAAAGTCAACACTTTGATGTCATCATCACAACTTTGTCCTTGCACTGCCACTAATGTAAAACTTGATTTCTCAACAGAAATATTTTTCACAGCAGCTTGTAAAAAAGGACAAGAGAAACAATCTCCAGTTGAAACAATTTATTCACAAATGTAGCTGTAGCAGGGCTCGAAATTGCGACCAATGCAGTCGCATTTGCGACTTAATATTTGTGTTTGCGACTAAAACTTCCGGAGGAGTCGCAAATTTGCGAGTAGTTTTCGCCTTGGCCAATAACGAAATAAAAAGACTACTAGTCGCTACTTGCCACTATTTTTGCCGAAATAAATAAAGAAGTGAAAAAATATGTTGTTGTGTGCCTTGATTATCGTAGAAATAATTATTTGAAGATATAGGGTAAAATTGTACCTAATTTACCCGCAGTGTTACATACACAATGCCGTTCCCTCAATCGGCCGCCATTGCAGCGGTTTCTTCTTCATATGTATGACAGGCTCATATTTTGGTTTATTAAACCATGGCCGTTCGCGGCCAGTAGAATCGGCCAAAGTATCATCAATTTCGCAACGATGACGGACGTTTTAGTGGAGATGTTCCAAGATTGTGTCCTTTCTTGAAGCTGGAAATCTTTTAATTTCACCAAAAATATAATTTTGAGTTGTATGGGATTAAACACTAGTTTTAAGATCGAGAAAAAGTCTTGATCGTTACGATTGTGGCGGCCAAGTGTATAGTATTACATGTTGTGTTCTGTACACAGTCATCATTAGCTAACATGAAAGCTGTTGAAGTAATAAAATCAAATCTTGTTTATCATTTGTTTGTCAAAGTTATTTATTAACTAATTGTGGTTACTTAGTTTTGCGACTAAAATTTGTGAACTTGCAACTTGATTTTCGTATTTAGTCGCAAAATGGCGACTGAACTTTTTTTTTTAATTTCGAGCCCTGTGTAGTACAATTAGTTGTCACATCTAGTGACAATCTCTATTTTTCATGTACATGTAGATTGAAACCAAATAAAATACCAAAATGCTAACCTAACTTAAAAGCTAACCTTTTGAAGCAAATGCTTAACCCTAATCACTAAACCAACATTTATCCCTAACCGCAACCCCAAAAACGGAAACAAGTTTAAATAATTTTGTACTGGATGAAATATTTTGTACTGGATCAATTATTCCATACTCAGGTTTAATAGAAATTGTACAAATGTACCAGTACAAATATAAATTTTACCATGAGAAAAATTGAACTACAACATTATATTATCAACAAAACGTTTTCAGTGCTATCATTCTTTCATTAGGTTAGTGTCATAGCATGTGATGTAGATTGGCAAGTCTGTGGTGCATGCCAACAGGGTTGTCATGGAGACGATTGTCTCAAGCCGCCTGATGCTACTGTGACACAGGAACAACTTCCCAGGTAGAATGCTTTTGTATTCCAGTAGTTTTATTAAACATTTTAAACAAATTCTTATCAGATATAATGGTTATTTGAAATTTGAACTGGAGGTACAGTACTAGTCAAATGTAAGTTGACAGTCTCGACTAGAAATTCAAAACTCAAAACTCTATCTTCGATCCTCAATGATGTTTGAGTTTCGAGAATCAAGTTTTGAGTTTCGAATTTTGAGAAAACAATTACCGATAATTTTTTAAAAGACAGAACAATGGCGATTTTACACGACCACATTTGTTTCCCGTGGCTTTTGTTTTGTTATCGCACTGCTGTAAGTTGTGAAAAAACCTTGATAAAAACCCTCACCAGCCTGCGAGAGAGAGAGTGACATTCACGGCTCCTGTTTTGCTACCCTGGATGCTAGATTTTTTAGTGAAAACTGGTGAGTTAAGCGAGCCGAGAATGTGAGATTTGAACGCATCGGTTGTTGCAACGCATAGCAGTCTGTAAAAATAAATGTTTTAACGTTAAACCTCAAATTTTCTAAGCAAATTAGAAAATCCTGAATAAAACAAAGTTTATGATAGCAGAATCGATAGGAATGGCGTAGTTTTAATGCTGATTAACATCAGTTAATATTCTTTTCTGCAGCAACTTGATTTTGCATAATTTTATATGGGTTTGTTTACCATAAAAATATCTTTGCAGCTACTTGAATACCATCAAAAACAATTCTGGCCTCCTCCAGGAAAATGTCAAATTTCAAAACTAAAATTGGAAGTATTCAATAAGACCAATATTAAAAATTTTTGTCGAACAAAAAAGAATAAAAGCAAAATTAATTTGCAAACTTTGACACTGAAATCAAAAGAATACTAAATTTGCATAGTGCG
The DNA here is from genome assembly GCA_022457155.1 of Cladopsammia gracilis. NCBI lineage: Eukaryota > Metazoa > Cnidaria > Anthozoa > Scleractinia > Dendrophylliidae > Cladopsammia > Cladopsammia gracilis. Next base: position 539,135 of record JAJGOT010000205.1, on the reverse strand, counting down.
GGCATGCACATCCATTGTAACTTGAAACCCTTGTAAATACAGTATTGTGCAAAAGTAATGCAAACATATTTCGACAAATTTCTGGGCTTTTCAAGGAAATTTTGCTTGAAACGAAATTTCAGCTATATTTTGCTGCATTTTCGGGACACTTATTGTTTCAATCCACACAAATTTTTAATGGATAGTTTGGTGTGTTCGAAAATTTGCACCAATAATTTGAACGATAATTTGCTCTTCCCGAAAATTTGTTGCGAATTTACAAGTGACCTTTTGTTCCGTTGTCCAAGCGTTTTCAAGCAAAGTTCAAACACTGTGATTGACATTTGAATCTTTTCTGGCTGTTGTGCTGGCATGAAATACAGCTGAAATCTGTTTGCAGACTTAAGCTTACAATCGATTCAACCAACTGTTCCATCGAACTCACCTAACTATTTTCTGCGGAAAGCTTTATTGTAACTTAATCCCAAATTCCAAAAGCAATTGCAGTTCTAAAACTAGTTGCTACTCGCTTGATACTGGCCAAAAATGCCATGTACAGTGTATACAAACACACAGTGTTTCCTCTCTCATGAAAATGTTACTAATGGCAAAACACAGGGCTACTGAACGGATGGAAAACAGGTGGCCGAGCAGTGTTAAAAGCAGTTACCCTGAAGGGCTGAAGAAAATATTTGAATGGATGAAGTTGAATGGCTGAAAAGCAGAAGAAAAATTCAAACTGCTCATGTTGAACGGCTGAACAGCAAAATAATTATTTTGGACGGCTCGTGGTGAATGGCTGAACAATGGACAGACTGGCGGTAAATGGCATTAAGAATTGTAGACTATGCCAGCAGTCTGCGAGAAGATGAAATAATAGTGGCGCCCATTTTACCATTTACTTGAATGGAGCAAGGCTTTGACTTCAAGGCCAGGGAATAATAAACATGATTTCTTTTACAGTGTATGTAAAGACTGCAAAACAGTCATTCTTTTTTCGCTGCTCGCTTGCAAAATGTAAACAAGCAGCCCCGAGTCCCAATTGCAATAGTCATGCAAAATTTATATGTAAAATTCATGTATAAAATTCTTTCTGGACTTCATGTTTACTTATAGTTTAAATAATCCTTGAATGAAACTAAAAATAATAATCAAAATTAAGGAGGCTAGAAAGGGTTTTCAGCTGCGTGTGTGCGTGCGCTACGTGCACACGTCATGCATTTACACATGCGTCAGCTGATTTTCCTATCAAAAAGTAGCACGTGCAGCTCACAGGAAATGAAAATTACGCGAACCGGAAATAAATCGTGCATAAAATATTTCTTTTCATCTCAAAAATTTGCTCGGTACATAGGTCACCACCTATGTTGAAATTTTTCATGCAAGTAGCTTTCAACTTTATCTAACAATTGAGACATTTTAGAAAAAAACTGTAGAGTGAAATTTTTTTAATCTCAATTTCCTCAATACAGATTTTTTTAAAATTTACACAGGAAGTGAAGAGTATTGCAAACTTTTAAAAACTAATGCTTATAAAAAACATAGGTAACCGAGTTATTTTTAAAGATAGATTGAAAAAAAATGACTTTTGAGGGGGTATGTCTTTAGAGGGTTATAGTTACCATGACAACAGGTAGTTCTTGTCAAAGTCAGTGAAAAGTCAGGGAATTTTGTTTTCAGTTTGGTGAAGTCAAATGCCATGCATTCAAAATCCCGTGAAAAACATAAAGAGATCGAAAATGAAGAGAAGAATATTGATGGTCTGCAAAAGAAGCTGAAGCAAATGTAATAGTGGATGTGGCTTATTTAATAATTTGCCTAATGCAAAGTCAGTGAAAATTGTTTTGAGGTCAGGGAAAAGTCAGGGAATTTTTTATGTTCTAATGAGTGGCAACCCTGAAGCAGCAAGCTTTTTGTTTTCTTGCCTCGAAACTCAAAGCACTCGACTCAAAACTCAATGTTCGCAACTCTAAACACTTGACTCAAAACTCAACTCAAAGTTCACGACTCGAAACTAGAAATTCAAGTCAAGTTGTTCGAGTGACTGTCAACTTACATTTGATCGATACTGTATTCAATTCTCAAGATGTTATGGTTCACTGTTTTGTGATCATGCAAGACGAACTTCCAATATTATGAATGCTTTCAACTCTGGGAGATATGCGTATGTTGTCATGTGGATGTTCTTTGGGAACAAGGCTGCAATGTATTTTCGCCCAACCCTCATAATAAATTATTTATAACATAATATTACATCACTGACAAATTTCTGAAATGTACTGTCATTTAATGGATTTTAAAATGTGCTCAGACATGGTGTCTATGAATAAGTAAGACATAAATTATTGCTCCTTTTTTTGTTTTGCTCGAGAGGACTAACGGAAATCCTCTATTAAGCTCCCCATCCCCCCCCCCAAACCAATAAGCCCCTCTTTTACTTCCTCTGTTTTTTTTTTGTCTACAGACTGTTAGTTGTGAACCATTTCCGACATGCTAATCTTCAAATTGGAGACAAAGCATTCTATACATTGAAGGCCTGTGACCTCAGACATGTTTCAAATGGAGATAGCTTGTTAAAACAACAGACCAGTGATAATGATATTACTGTGGGACTGGATGAACTGACTGTGCATGCCTACACTAGTCCCCTATCTGACAGTCAGACAGAAGGGTGTGGTGTACATGAAGTACAAACTGCAAATAAGGGTGATAATGAAGAAAATGCAAACGCTGTAAAAACTAGCCTTGTAAAAACATCAGCAAAAACAGACGATGCAATGATTTCTGTTGCTGGCGGTTTGAGCTCTGAGGGTAGTACAGAGAGTTTTGTGACTGAAAGTGATTCAAAAAACAGCAGTGCTTCAACCTCTACAAGTTCTCTTTGTGATTCAAATCTTCCAGTACATTCAAATACTGGAGTGACATCCTCCAAAAAAAAAGAAGCAACTGCCTGTGATTTGAATGAAGCTAGTGGTGGGACTAACCAGATGGACATACATGACGGCCATCACGCTGCTGGCTCGGATTCTGCTGACGCAGATGAAGACTCAGAGGGCGGAGAAACTGTGACACCGAAGACAAAAGGGGCTGGGTCACTGAGACATGACTCTGTTTCATCACACACTGTGCGTTATCCTACTAAACGGAGGAAAAAGCGGATGAGAAGGAAACGAAAATTAGCACCCCCACTGAAGGTTGATGTTGGAGACAAGGTGTGTGTAGAAGTGACTCACACTTGTACTACAGTGGATGTTATATGGCAGGATGGATCTACACAGGACAAAATTTTATCCACGGATTTGACTCCAGTGTTTCACTTGGACGAGTTGGAGTTTTTCCCTGGAGATTACATATCTGATAAAAGAGGTGAGAATTATCATTGATCAGTTTTCTATAAATAGGAGTCTTCAATTTCTTTTCGTACTGTTTAAAACACGAGCATAATAGAGTGTTTTCACATGACGTCACGGAGGCCATGTTGGTGTCCCTAAACAACAAAACGGCCAACCTCGTTCCCAGGGTCTCTCATCTTCCCACCCTCTCGCTCCAGGGGGCGGGAAGATGAGAGACCCTGGGAACGAGGTTGTAAAACGGCAGCCATATTGGTGTCCCAAGCTAATCCTTTTGGAGTTGAACTCTTTTCTAATGCAAACTCTTTCTTTTGTTCAAATAAATTAGCATAACTGCACACCACGTGAGTGAAAACACTCTATATAAACAACAACAATAACAAAAAGCAGCTCCTGATATACCCTGGGTGTTGGCTGAAACATTGGATAATTCTTCAAAGTTAAAGGATTAAATTACCAAACATCAAGACCAACTAAAATTAACCTTGCGTTGTTTCATATTCACGAGATGGCTGTTAGAGCCCTTTGATTTATTATCGAATTGTAATTAGCATGTTAAGATACAATTTTCTGCACAATTTTTTTAAACTTTGCAAAACGTTCTATGATTATAATTTGAAAATAATCAAAGGGTTCTAAGAGCCATCATTTGTGAATATGTATAATTAGGTTAAATGATAAATTTTGCAGTTTAAAACTAAGCATATTCAGTTCACAAATAAGAAAATATATTAGCATGACATAAATTTGCATTGTCTGAAATGAGACATTTGCATGATGTAATACACTGGAGAATTATGCATTGTCTGAAACAAGACAACCAAATGACGTAAGTAGTATAGCTCGCTCACGACCTAGGGAGCCAATCAGGAGCCAGGATTTAGCACACGTGACTTCGGTTAGCCAATCAGAGACGACCACCGAAAATCTGTACACGTGCAATGACATCATGGGTTTTTCATGAAAACGGAAGTGACCTTGGGTGGCGCTTGCCTGAGGGTGGGAGACCACTGACCGGAAGTGACCTTAAAGGTTCTTAAAGCTCGTAATGATGGTGCAATTGGTTGTCTCTTAAACAACCAGGTCCCAGATCCCGCTCGGGAATCCCTCGGGATGGTTCGGGAATCGCTCGGGGGTCGCTCGGGATGGTTCGGGAATCGCTGGGTGGGTCCCAGATCCCGCTCGGCCAGAGAGACAAAAAAACCCAGAAAATAACGCAATGCCTTTTTAATAGTCACACAACGAAAAAAAACAAACAGCTAGTTTTACAAGCGGGGACATGGGTTCCTTCCCCTAATGGGAGAACGCCCCTGGCAGGTGTTTTCCTCGTCGGGTCGACGTCAATTGAAGCCGTAATGGCAAGTCTCTGATGGGGGGCGGTTTGGTCTTTTCGAGCCAGTCGTCAATGGACCCGAGAGCAAAATACCGAATGCAATGGTTGCATAGAATCCAGGGATCGGCGCTGCGGGTGGTCCATTGTCGGAAGCCGCACACGATCAGGGATTTCAATTGCGTCATGACCTGAAACGGAGGAAACCACTGTCAATGGAACCACGTGTTTTTTTTCGTAAACAATGTTGGCATAAAAACACTCGAAGATTGGGAGTGATCCATTTAGGCACCAAACGGGTGGACCATAGGGTGTGACCGCAAACAAACAGGGATGTCAATTGCGTCATGACCTGAAAAAATGAAAGTCACGTTGAGTGGTTTTGTCGCTTTTTGTATTTCAACCAATCGTCAATGGTTCCCAGGCCCAGTCCCCGCACGCAATGGCAGCATGGATAGGAAAGAAAGAAGGATCGCGTGGACCATAGGTACATGGGGCAAACGCGAAAAGACAGCAATTGATCCAGAATCTGAAAAAACAACAACAAATTTATTTCACGATGGTTTTTTTAAAAAATAATTACACGTGTTGATAAAAACGTAAATTTAAACGTTTGTCCGCAAAAGCAACGAGATGATCATCGTTGTAAACGGCGTCGTGTCTGTCCATAAAGTCGTCGTGAGCCCAATCGAGGGAATGGGCGACGAGAAAATCGAGTCGCCCAAACAGTTCTATGCGTCGACAATGTTGACAATAAGGCAACGCGGGATTGGTGACCCATTTGGTGCACGGACACACGACGGATTGCCCGAGTTCTTGCATCAACTAAAAGAAACGGAGAAGAAAACGATCGTCAATGTCCCCGTCTGTCCATCGTCGCAAACAATGTTGACAATACGATGACGGAGTGGGATCGCCCCAAATAGAAACGGCGCAAACGGGCAAGTCTTGTATTTCTAAAATCAACTGTACAGTGTGAAATAAAAAATGAAAATTAGTGATCTCCGCGTTTCCTTCTTTTAATCAAACGATCAATTTTGCCCTTGAAGACTTTACGGTTACAATGTTGGCACACCGTAGGATTGTTCGTATGTTTTTCGGTGTTCAACCATAGCGAGCGTGGGCAGAGGTACAAGTCCCGTAACTGTCCCGTGATCTGTGTTTGTGGGGTGAAAAAAAATAACAGCGTTACAGATTAACAACACGTCGCCGGCAGTAGAGGCAAGAGAGGTCCCACACAATAAACGATCGTCGACTGGGAGAGGGTCGCACCCATTGCGTGACAGGACAGCGAAGCAAGGTGCGGATTTCGACCATCACCTTGTAGTTAAAGAGAAAAAAATTAAAGGTTACAAAGTTTCCGGGATTGCATCAAATCGTCGTGGCATTGATTGCAATAGCCATTGGTCCAATGGGCTGAATGGGGGTTTTCGATGGAACGCACTTTGGTTAATAATTGATCGATGCTCCCGTAACGCCGTCGTCGCGAGCAATGGTTGCAACCGACACAACTAACTGAATATTTGACCCATTTATGAAGTTGGCAAACACGATGAAATACAAGGTCGAAACATACCCGTGCCATGCGTTCGCGGTGCAATTGCCTGGCCGCCAAATCCAGGATGCGTTCTTGGAGGATGATGGGTAAATAATCCCAATAAGACTCTCCATGGGGAAGCGAGGCAGTCTGGGATGGATCCTCTCCCTCCGGTTCCACTTTCACGCGTTTGGCGGCCCGGGTCTCCTTCTCATCCATGACACGTTTTCGCTTGGCACGCATGACTTCCACCACCGAGGGAGTGACCACTTTGTTGGACGCCATGTTTGTTTTTTCACTAGAGCTCGTAACAACTGAGTGAAGGGTGAAAAAATGGTGGGAACCCCTTGCTCTTATTATACCCTCGGGAAGGAGGACGATGCATGCCGGGAAGGAACGGGGTACCCATGGGGGGTATGGGTCTTGATTTCTTCACTCGTCCCAGGGTCTCTCGCCACCCCACCCCGTTCTATTTAAATTGCCTCGAGAGATAGAGAGAAAAGAAGGACGGGCACGATGTTGGGGTACGCGATGGATCCGTTGTCCGTGAAAAACGTGTTATTGACCAAGGAATTGAACGAAGTGAAAAAAGAAAATCTGTTCCTGCGAAAGGCCATGGCGGATGTCACGTGTCAACTTAGTGGGGTACCCTGGAGCCAGATTCCGAGTTGCGTCGAGGCCTTGAAGACCGACAACTCGTCCCTCCGCGCTCGAATCGAGACCTACCAACGGGACAAAATGCAGTGGTCGACAGACATGAAAGAGGCCCGCGCTCGAGTCGAGACGTTGCAACGGGAGAAAACGCAGTGCTTGAAAGAGACGAAAGAGGAACGTCGTCGGGGTCTGCAATGGCAAGTGCGCTGCGATCTCTTGTTGGACCAAATTTTGTGCAGGGAGTGCGAAGAGGAGAAAGATGCCGCCTACCACACGGGACACGGTTACGACTGGGAACCCAACTGTTGCGAGGGATCCTGTAAATTGGCCAAATACAATTTGCGGGCTGGGATGGACAAGCACGTCGGCGAATTTGTTATCCCCGAGTATTTCGAGAAGGATCCCCGCTTACAAGCCCTCGAAAAACAATTGGTGAACTGACACAAAAACACTTATTTTACAAGTGGTTGATTTTATTAAACTTTAAACGCAACGTTGGATTTTTACAATAAAGTGTTCTTTCACAATTTTAAACGTTTCTTGACTTGCATGATTTTTTTCACAATCTTCTCCGTCAGGGTGTGTTTTCCCGGCAGGTTGGCAATCCCTCGGATCATTTTTTCGTCCGCTTTCCACTTGTCCTGCAACGTCTTGGCACGACCGTAATCGATGTCGTGTTGCTTGGCCAATCGATCCAATCGATTTTTTCCGGGATCCCCTCGTTTCAGGCGTTTGGCGAGATGCGTTCCGGGGCCCATGTATTGATACCCCGGCCAATGAAATTCGATCCCCGTTTTGGCCAGTAACTTTTGAAGGTCGAAACTTCCTCCGCGAATGGCTCTTTGCCGGCGGGGAGCCCGTTGCCTTTTTCGTTTGGGTGTTTGACCGCGTCCCATTACTTCCAATCCAACCAATTCGTCTTGAGTTTCTCCAATTCCCTTCTCGCTCTTTTTTCGAGGGCCGCCTTGGCTTTGTCTCGGATCACTTGTTGGGTTTTTTTCGCGACACTCCCTATCGTCTGTTTGGCTCGTTTCTTCAACGTCCCGCTGAGAGACGAGGAGGACGTCGATGGACCGGGTGCCGACGCCGGCGTGTCAAAGGGAAGTTGCCTCGGACGGATGGGTCTCGGAATGCCCGACGGGGTCGTGAGTTTCTTGACGCTGACCTTTTTCGGGGTTCCCGTCGGTTTGGCCGGTTTTGGACCTGGCGCGGGTGTGGACGGGGTGCGTCCTTTTATCATGTGTTTGAGGAAGGTGGAGATGGGCGCCTCGGCCAGATCCTCCTCCTCCGCCGCCGTTGCCCCCACCCCCGTGCCCGGGGCCGTCATACCCGGTTGTCGCACGCGTTTGGTCCACACGCGCACTTGACGCGCCAAGGGTTTGGCCAACGCGACTTTGAGCCCCGGGTCCAGGTCGGAGTTGAGCAACACGTCTTCTTCGGCCGCCAAGGTCGCCGCCTTATTCAATCGACTGTCTTCCATCAACCGTTGCTTGTACTGTTCTTGCAATTGAAGAAACCGTCGAGGGTCGGTGACGGCTTGGGCCTGGAACGCGCTCATGCTAATTCTTTGCCGCTTCCGTCTCCCAACACGTCGGCGTAGACTCGACAGTAGCAGCAGAGTTGATGATCGCGTAGATTCAGCAAATGTTGACACAATACCTCCACGTGGTCCTCTTTTTGCCTCAATCGCTCGCGAAGCGTGTCGAGTTCTTTTTCGAGCCTCTCCACGTCTCGATTTCGAGTTTACAAGGTCTCCACCACGCGTTGTAAGGTGGCCTGACGTTCTTGTTCCCGTCGTTCCGTTCTTCTTATAAGGTGCGACACGCGATTCATCGCGACTTGAGGGCTCTTTCGCAGACGCAATTCAACCCGCGCCAGAGACCCGCCCCCGTTTGCGATTGCATGGTCTCTCGACGTCTTTTTATCGAATTCTTTTTTTTCGCCATCTCGCGCAAGGCCTGGCGGTGGGGAAGTAGCACGCGATAATTGGCGCGGGAGAGGGGGACCGTGCCCCGTAACGTGTTCATCGCCAATTCGCTGATGGCATTGATTTGATCCGCATTAGCTAATTGCAATCGTTCTTGTCGTCGATGCTGATCGGCTTCTTTCAAGACACTCTTCAAGAAGGGCAATTGACGATGGATGCGACGCATGACGCACACTCGGTTCGACCACCGTCCGTAGGCATGGTGCTCGCTTTATACTCGACGACGGGTTTTCTCTCTCTCTTCTCTTGTTTTTCACCTCCGTTTACGCGTTGCGGCTTCCAAGGCTTTTTTGGCCCCGAACCCCGCCGCGCCTCCCGCTGCACCCAAGGCGGCCGCTTTGCCCGCGGCGATCAAGGCGGGCACGGCCAAGGCCAGTAAAGGAAACACGCCTCCGTGTTGACGACTACGGGGTCGTCGTCGTGTTTTGACTCCGTATCGGCGCAGGGCACGTTGTCGTCGTTTTCCTTTCGGCATGATCCAGGTCCCAAGTGTCGACGGCAAGCCCTCTCGGTCGTTTTTTTATAGTCCCGGCAGACGTCGTTTGACGCGTTGCGCGGCCCGCGTGGCTTTCCGTTTGATACCTCGCACGGTACTGGACATTTTACGGGCCACCCCTCGCGCCCCACTCTTGACGGTTTCTTTGGCCAATTCTTTCGCGGCTTTTTTCGCCAAGGCTCCCACGGATTGACCTCCCATGAGCGATTTCACTGCACGCAGGATGGGGGGAATCAGTTGTTCCAAACCACCCCCGCGTTGAAGCTCCCTGGTCTGCCGCCGTCGACGTCTTTTCACGGCCCGTCGTTTTGGCATCCTGTCGTCCCACAATGACGTGGGCAAGTTCCCCTTTCCGTTTTTTTATAGGAAGAGCATCTGTCGACGTAGTTCCGGCGGAATGCGTTGTTTTGCCCGTTGATAGGCTCGTTTCATCTGTTTGCCCACGGCGACACTGCCTTTAGCCAACGCCAAGGCTTGCGCTTCTTTGGAGGCGCCTTTGGCCAAAGTGCCCACGGTTTTTTTCCCAAAGGTCCGTTGCAAGTCGCGAAATAACACGGGAAGGAGATTTCCTCCCCGTTGCTGTTGGTAGTGGGACCTTCCACGCCGTCGTCGTCGGATGCGGGGAGTCGTGCGTCGACGCATCCCGTTGCCTCGAACCATGGCGATCACTGTCTGCACCAAAGTGTGGGTGTGTGTCTATGTTTTTTCTGTCTCCCTCTTTTTTTTATGGATTGGTGATGCGGGAGGAGGTCCGTCGTACGGTGGGCGCTTCGCCGTTGTCTTCGTACACCGTGGTCACGGTATTGGTATGCGTGATATTGCGTATGCGACGGTTGCGAGCTTGCTGTCTGGCATCTTCCGCCAACAGATCCATTTGTCGACGCATCTCCTCTTGATTGCGTCGATTGGTCGGGCCGGGACCCCGACGTCCTCTGGGTCGTCCGCCACGTCCGCGAGGGGAACGAGGCGGAGAGGGCGATGACGACGAGGAGGAGGAAGGGGACCCTCCCGGTCCGCCGGGAGCGCCTGCTGCCGTCCTGGTGGCGGCCGAGACGGTCGTGGGTGGGGGCGGTGGTGGCAGGTGACGCGGGGGAGCCTGCGTCGTCGTACGGGGGGAGGGTGGCCATGTACCTCTCCAAATCGTCGTCCGTGATACTGTATTGTTGCCGCAATCGCGTTTCTTCCTCTTTCGTCATGGGCGCGTTGAGGATCCGATGCATGACCAAATTCCTTCTCGTGCCAGAGACGGATCCGGACGGAGTGGGTGGCAGGGACGGCGACGGAGACCGAAACAAGGAAGAGGAGGAGGAGGCGGCGGCACGACGTGGCGGGGATACCGCCAATCCCAATTCTTGCAACAACTCGGTCGGGTTCAGGTCTCGAGGGGACGAAAAGGAGGTCGACACCCCCACTCCCGCCGGACGCGCCGTGGCGACGGGTTGGGGGCTCGTGCCTACTCCGGCCGGCGACAGTGTGGCCAAAACTCGTTCCATCTGTTCCAGGTATTCCGGATCCAGCAGGGCGTCGTCGCTCTCTCGTGCATCGCGAATGAGTTGCGGGGAGGGTGAACTTTCACGACTCATGCCGTTTCTTCAAAGACCACCGAAGGCGCTTCTCGTTCGCGCAGATTCGTCCACAACCGAAACCGATCGTCGGACGCCGGGTGGAGATCCAACATTAAATAGCCAAAGGGATTCTGCGTGCAGAGGTTGAACACGTCCATCACCCCCTGCCATTGGTCCGGGAACGCTTGCAACGCCAAATTTCGCATGCCCGTACGATCGCGCGGATTCTTGAAGGCGATGACATAATGCGCATTTCGGTTGATGGTCTTGGCAAATTTACCGGGCGGAAACAAATCTTGCGTCAAATAAAACACCGTGATGTTGCGATGATGGGAATCTTTGGTGAATAAATCCAACACGCGCTTGTCGTTGCCCCCTTCTTCCATGAGATCGTCCAACACCAAAATATCGCCCCCTCGACCCTCGAACCATTGTCCCAAGTGAGAGGGGGTCGGGATGCCTTGATGAAATCGAACGCCTTTCTTCTTCATGCCAACAAAGCGGGGTTGCCACACCCCGTAACAGTACACGATCCGAGCCGGGGTCCGTTGAAACGCGCGTTGTTCCGTCAACAGGTCGTCCAACAATTGGGTTTTGCCGCATCCCGAGGGGCCGCCGACCATGACGCTACTCGGCATACGAATCATCGTGCTAGGTAGTGATCGTACCATCGAGGGGTGCGTTGTTTTATCGAGGTTGCCACGCATTCCCTGACGCGGGTTTCTCCGCAAGTTTGAAGCGCGGTCACTAGGGCATCCCAGTCACTTCGTTCGGCCAGTACACGCAATCGACGATACTGACGATAATCCCATCGATTCCACAAGACATCCTCGGGATGGCATAGAATTTCTCCCCATTCCAATTCTCTCAGGCATTGAATCACGTGTTGCGCATCTTGTCTGGTGATCATGGTTGGTTTTTTTTCTTCACACTTCCCACGGTTTGCGTCGACCGCGATAATGACCCGCGGCACCCGTCACGCCCATCCTTTTGTAAGAGTTCATTTTTCCCAGTTGGTACCCCAGTTTGGCCGCCGAGGCTAATACGGTGAAGATCCCGCCCGTCTGCTCTCGTTTACGTCGCAAGGTCTCGCCCATCTGCCCGCGTTTTCCCAACACCGTCAAAAAGGAGGGATTGGGTCCCGATTTACCCGTATACCCTCGGGTGGTGCGTCGTCGTCGTCGTCTTTGTCGTTTGGTTCGAATCCCTTGCGGCATGTCGTCTCGAATGATTTTCCCTCCCCAGCCAGGGATGGCTCTTTTTATGATGAAAAAAAAAGAAAGAGATGCAATGACCAGGATTCGAACCTGGGTCTCTGCGGCCACAACGCAGCGTCTTTACCACTAGACCATCAAAGCATTCGCCGTCAAATGGGTCTGTTTTTTTATCTATTTAAATTATTAAAAATTGCACCGGAAACACTTTTTTTTTTTCAACCACTTGTTTTATTTTTTAACAACAACAACAACCATAACAATAATAACAACAACAACTGTTTTCTTTTTTTTCTTTCCTCTGTTTTACACGTGGAAATGTTCCTTGTTCTCTTGAAAGCTCACGCTGCATTGACGATTGGGAACGGCATTGTCCACTTCGCTCAGTTCTTCCTGGATCAAGGCTTTGACTCGTTGCGCCACTTTGGCGTCGTTGGATACCAGGTCGTGCGGCGAAAAGTCGGCCAAAAACTCTTCAAACGAGACCCCTCGTACTCGCGCTTTGAGAAACAACAAAGCGTAATGTCCGCAGGTTTGACTCCGGAGGGCTTGTAGGGTGACGCCGCTTCGAAATACCGTGGGCCATTGCGCCAACCATTCGTGCATGCCCGGGGCCGGGTATGTGGTCAAGGGCAGCCCGTAACTGTCAAAGACTTCGCAACCTCGTCCCGGTTCGGTCCACACGGCCAGCCAATGTTTGCCCGGTTCCCCCGTCGGATCCGTGTTCACGATGTAGCCTGCCCGGGTCGTCACGGTGGGAGGTTGCGGCAATCCGTCCGACGGGACCACGTCCCAAAACACGCGTTTCAAGGTGTCGTCGTCCCTGGCCAGGTAGCGTAACACGGTATCGCTCAGCGCTACAAATTCCATGCTTCTTTCTTTTCTTGTTTTCTTCAGCTAACGGTGCAGGTTATACAAGACAGCGCCGTTGCCATCCACTTCAAATAGATTTTCAAACTCGCCCCAGACCAACACGGTGATATTGGTATTCAGAGCAACCTGGAAATCAATTTCCACGCGCAAATTGCCAGCTTGTTTCGGGTTTCGGTACTCGGGGTCGTCCGCCACGCCCGAGGGGACATTGTTGAACGCGAACAACGTGCATTGTCCATCTTGCCCCCAATCCTCCGGTCTCACCATGGAGGAACCGTGGTGCTGCAACCGTCCACACGCTTCCAGGAACCGACGGTAGCCCTTCAAATCTTTCAACTTATCGTTTCCATTCAATTCCAGGGTGGGGTACGGGTATTCTTCGCCATCCACCACTTGCTTGATGCGGGTCACCCCAAATTTTTGAAAAGCAAATGGATACCATTCCACATCGCCGTTAAACGCTCGACTGTCCACCAACGCCACGATCATCCGATCGGGCACTTTTCCCACAAACACGTTATCTTCCGTGAATTTGGTGGTCCGTCCGTCAAACGAAAAGGACCGGATCTCGCTTCTCACCACCGGGTACTTGGCCGTCTGTCTCTTGCTTTTTCGATCGGTTTGCAACGCGCTGTACACCGTGGGATTCAAACTCACTCGGCACAGATGCAGGGTCACTTTCAGATCCTCGTGGTTCAACGTCACCATCCGTTTCACCCCCGTGCCACTCGTCTTGGTGCCAAACGTGAAAAAATCGGGGGCATGGCAAAACAGTTCCAAGACCATTTCTACGCCCGGGGTGAGAAGACGTCCCGTGTGAAAGGCTTCCAGGTGCGGCTTGATCAGGAACGTCACGGTCTGGTTGCCGCGAAATCGCACGGAGGCCGTTTTCAGGGCTTGCACCGAATTGTGCAACCATCCGGCCGTGGTGGGGATGTCGTCGTTTTGGCCGGTGGCTTGGATCCGAGGGACGACATCCAATTGATTCACCCACCCTTGCGCGGCCAGCAAGGTCTCTCCTTCCTCTCTATTAAAATTCAAGATGGTTTCTAGGAATGCCTTGTACGCGTACGTGTCCGTCTGTTCGCTCATGAGAGCTCCATTGAAGCGCAGGTTCATTTGTTTGAAGATGGAATGCGCAATGTTGTTGACCGCGTACAGGAATCGGGTGTCGTCGGCGTCCGAGGCGGCATTCGCGTCCGCCACCAGGCCGTTGGTGGAAGCCGAATGCAAACGCAGTTCCAGTTCCAAATAACTTCGATCCAAATCGCAAAAATCGTCCAATGCTTGCACCGTGAAGGTGATGGGTCGGATGCCCGTGGTGGATGGACTGTACTTGACCATCCGATACCCCTGCCGAGCAATGTCGGCCGTGGGAATCGTAAACAATTCCAACGACATGGTTGCGTTCAGGGACGTGGACGTTTGCGTTGCCGTGGACGCACGTGGACCCTTTTTATGTATCTGGCGAACCGATACCCCGGTGGAGGCGCGATGTCCGACGAGATCCAACCTCCGCGTTGACGTAGTCGTCGAGTGAACCAATATCCCGGGGGAGGTGCCACGTCCGACGAGATCCAACCCCCGCGTTGGACGGGACTTTTATACCGTCCCCTTCCCGTCAGATGCCGGGGTCGCGATTGTACGACCAGGGGGTGGACCATGGTGGTGCTGCTGCTAGTTTTTTGTTTCTTTAATGTTTCTGTCTTCACTCGCCAAAAATGTCTCGGGCTCGTTTCGCCGCTTTTTTATAGATCCCTTGCTTGCTCGTCAGGGCTTTTCGTTTCACCCCTCGTCCCAAGGCGCCAAACACCGCTTTTCCCGCCTGTTTCCACGATTGACCTCGATCCAGCGACGCTTTTCCTTCGCGCAACGACGACGCGAGCAACGGGGTGGCCAATTTGATCAAATCTTGCATGAAGGCACCTCCGCCTTGTCCCGTCCCCGTTCTCGTCGAGGGGGGATGATAACGCGTTAAACTGCCACCCAACATGACGACACTCGAGGATCGACGAGGGAGGGTGGGAGGGCTGGCTTTTTTATACCGTCACCTTGCGGAACGAGAAGGTGGCGACCGTTTGGCCTTTTTTCATTTTTGCCAAGGTCCCGGTCGGGTCGGCCAGTTGCACTTCGACGATATCGATCCAGGGGCGTCGTAAGGGGACCCATTGGATGTGCAAGGGTTCAAAGAACTGCACCCCTTCTCCGCTTTTGGGAAAATGCGCTTCTCGAATCAAGGGGTGGAGTTGACCGCCCATCCGATTGCTTTCCACCAGATCCGTGTACACGAAGAAGCGTCGTCCCGTACTCCCCACGTACTCGGCAAAGGCATCGTTGAGATTCACAAAGTGCCAATTCACGGTCAGCGAGAGAGACAGGTACCCTCGGTTCGCGTGCCAGAGGATGGGCGTTTCCGTTGTCTCGTCTATCTTGGTCGTGCCCAGTTCCGTGTCCTTGATAAAAAAGAAGGACTGCTTGGATTCTTGAAACGGGAGGGAATAGTGAAGATTTTCCCCCAGTGCCGTCCCCTCGGCGTTCAACCACCCCATGCCCACCGCCAACTTTTTATTCACCATCAATCGAATGCCGGGTACGGGGTTGCTGGGAACGGGTTTGATGTGCTCCAACAGTTTATGTTCCACGACCAAGGACGGGCCTTCCCAATGAAAGGTGGGTCGACGGACCTTCTCCAAACGACGTCCCAGTGCTTGCGTTTGGGCAAAGGCTTCCCGCTCAAAGAGTCGAATCATGGAGGCCATCATGTCCACCCCATTCTTGATGAATTGCTCGTCTTGCAAATGATCGCCGTTGATCATGTAACTGTGAAGGGTCGGTTGATCGAGGGTATCCACCAGGGTGTAAGCCAGCACAAACATGACATCCTTCTCGAGCCCGGCGACGTGTGTCAATGCCCGTCCGCTATCGGGGGTGGAGAGGGACAGCAACCCCACTTCCCAATCCCCATCCAACGCCAGCGGTTCCGCCAATCGTACCTTGAACGCATCCGGGGTGTTGTTGGGAAATTCCGGCGAGACATCGCTCAGGAGCACCACGCGATTCATGACGTCGACGACGACAACGACTTCGTAGCCAGTCTGGGTGTGCGATGCCCCTCTTTATAGCGAGGTCATATGGCGTTTGGGGATCCAACTATCGTATTTGCTGGGCCACCCCTTCCAACGCACCAACACGTTCCGTCCTCGTTGTCGAAGCACTTTTTCCACCCGAAACACGGCATCGTCCGGCACCTCGACTTTTTGCACATCTTCTTTGTAAAAAGTCCCTTCCACGGGCGTTCCGTCCCATTCTTGGATCTTGTAGGTGGGCACGGGGCCTCCTCGGGCGCGTTGCACGATGAACACTTCTTCCGTCCATCCGGGCAAATACCCCTTTTGGAAAGGACGATGTTTCTTGTTGAGTCGAACGCGATCTCCCACCTTCAATGTCGGGCGTTTCCGCCGTCGAAGCCGTTTCTCGTACAAGCGATCCCACACGGTGCGTTCGTTGGCGCGGGTCACTTGGTTCGGGGGCAGGCCAATACTTCGATGCGGGGTGGCGTTGTACCCTCGGACCAACAGCGGCAACCGATCCTCGTACCGGAGCGTATTCAGGGCGGTGAACATGCGGTACATGCGTTCCTTCAACGTGCGATTCCATCGTTCCACCACGGCGGCTTTGCTATCCCCGCGCGTGGAAAAGAGCGCAATTCCTCGCTCTTTCAGAAACGTTTGGAAGGTCCGGTTGTAAAATTCTGTCCCGTCGTCCGTTTGCAACCGCAAGGGTTGTCGTCCTTTGCTGCCTCGCAAAATCGAGGCAAAGGCTTCCGTCACGGCTTTACCGGTCTTGTTCTTCAAAGGCACCGCCCACGCGTACTTGGACAAGACGTCGATGACGGTCAAAATGTAGCGGTACCCCTTATTCCATTTCTTCAAGGCCGACACGTCCACCAAATCGGCCACCCATTGTTCGTCGCGGGCAAACACGATCACGGGGGTGGTGGGAAACCGTTTCCGACGCGGTTTGTGCAGGGTATAACTCAAGAGCCCTTCCAAGACGCGTTTGGCCCGTGCCAGAGGCAATCCCGTCTGCTGGGCAAATCGTTGCACGCCCCCCAAACTGCCTTTTTTCTCGGGGGATTCGTAAACCTCTCCCCAACTGACCGAGGCTCGCTTTTTTTGGGATTTGGCACGCGGGGCCATGTCGTTCGCCGATGGGATCCGAAGCACTCATAACAAAAGGGGAGGAGGGAAGGGGACTTTTATCGTTAACAAAAGACAACCACACCGTGAATGTTCTTGACAACAACATGTTTTTTTTTAATCAACCAAACAAGATCATATTTTTTACATGTAGAAAAGCAATGTTCAAAACGATCCAATCCCGTCTGACACGTATTTGTACTTGCCACGGGGTGACTCTTCCGCGGCTCTGGCCAACCTCTCGGCAGCTCTACGCATCCAATAGTCAAAGGTGGGGGTCGGCTCGTCGGGCACGTACTTGTCTTTCAACCACTGCACGTCCTTCAACATCTCCAACGAAGGGTCTTCCTCTTTCAGGTACCGCCACAAGGCCTGCACGTAAACGATCTTTTTCATTTTGGGGGGAAACTGTTTCATCATCTCGTACGCCTCCTTCAGGTAAGGGCGAGAACTCAAATTTCTGAATTCTTCGGGATAGGCAATGGTGTTCTTCGTTCCCGCCACCACGAACCCTCCTCGCCAAAACTTGTTCCACCGGGGAATCTCTGGCTCTCTTTCTGGCTCTCTTTCTTTGTCGACCTGGGGCGGTTCCCAAGAGGTCCACGGCACGGGGTCGTACGCCTCTTTCTTGACGCGAGGTTTCCAATGGATCCACTGGAAATACCCACAGCGTTCTTTACCAAACTGTTCCACGCCTTTCTGGTTGACGCCGCAGGTCAGGAACACCTTTTGGTAATTGTTGGGGGACAAACTCAGTTTCATTCTCGGTCTCAACCCGCAGTCGCAACGCAAGGAAGACCACTGGGCTTTCAGGGCGGGGTGAAGATGGTCTTTCAATTCTTTCAACATCGTGTCCAAGTGACGGGTGGGAATGAACACCAGACATCCCTCGTGACCGCAACGTTCGTAAGAAAAGTCCCCGCAACTGCCCGGGCACAAGGGTTCCCACTCGTGAATGGGGCACGACAAATCGGTGACGACGACGGGGGACTGAGGTGGAGGGTCCGTCTGCGTGGTCGCGTCCACCAGGGTGGAAAGAGCCGGGTCTTTGCAAAGGCTCGCCAGAAACGCATCCGCCTCGTTCTCTTCTTCCTCGGTCAACAAGGGAGGCGAATCGGAAACAGGGGGATCTTGGAGAGGTTGCTTTTCGGGGCCCCCATTCAGTCTATCCTCCAGTGCCTTTATTTTGGCGATACTCTTGAGGACCATTTCCCCGGTGGAAGTGTCACCATTCGTAGGTTGAATCCCAAAGATGGCTTCCATGGCTGACTCGAGCTCTTTGGATTGTGGTACCGTTATGGTGACAGTATCGTCTTCTTGTTCTTCAGAGGGGAACGGTGGTGGTAAGACCTCCACGGGAAGATTCAAGGCCGCCATTTCTTTCTTGCTCAAACGTTTCTCCTTGTTCACTTTCTTCCTCTTTGGGTTGGCATTGGAGTCGGTGGGGTTTTTGCGTTTTTTAGGTGCAGCGACAGGAGTCGGTTGCGTGGGTACTCGACTCATACTCATCTTTTTTCTTCTCGACAACAGTAACTGGAACGAAAAAGAGGGCGAGAGAGAATGCGTCACGCCTTAAATGCCAAGTCCACGACCCCCTGTAGCGTGACGTGGTCGTATCCGATTGGCCGGCCTCCTCGTGACGTGGCCTCGTTTGATTGGCTAAAACATAATCCCACCACCACCCCACCTGCCAGTCTCTATAAAAACCACACCCCCTTCCCTCGCACGTATTCAAACGAACAAAAACAAGCAACATGGAAAAGGTATGCGTTTGCATCGACCTGGAAGGGTTCCAAATCCAGGGATGTTTTCTCTGTCGCAATGGGGTACTGCGATTGGACGCGACAGCATTCGGGCGTCGTGCATTACCATCTCCCCATCGAGTACGCTCAGTTGTCGGACAAGGAAAAGATCACCGCCCGTTGGGTCATGCGCAACATTCACGGACTCCACTTTCAACCACCCCCCGCCGCCGCGCCTTACCCCCACCGACTCTTGGACGTGCAAATCCGAGCTCTGTACGAACGATTCCGCACCGACGAACGAGATACGGTGGCCTTCAAAGGGGGGCACGTGGAACAAGATCTCTTGGATCGACTCGGCATCCCCCACCTCGATCTCGAAACTTACGGGTGTCCCCCGTTTCGTAAAATGAAACGCTTGGATCGCGTGGAAGGTTGCGGTTTTCACGCCGACCCCCTACGTCATCATTGCCCGCAAGTCGAATGCCATCATTTCGTGGATTGGATGCGACGACAATGCGGGATGACGTATCAGTCCACGTACAGATTCCATTGGTCCGCCAACCGTCCCGTGTGGACAAAGTCGACGACGGTCTAAATAAAAAGACCCCGCTTGCCCCGGCTCGGACTCATTTTTGCGTTGATTTCTTTTCAAGAGCGCTCCTCATCATGTCGATGGCCATGGACATTCCCGTTTTGAACGACTACACCATCATCACGGGTGGAGCACCGGGCGTGGACGCCGAGGCGGAACGTCAAGCCCTCCATTTCGGGACTCATTTGGACGTGGTGATTGGACCCCATCACCCTCGCCGTCAAACCATCACCCCCTTGACGGAAGAAGAATTGAACCGAGCCGACAGTTACTTTATCACGGCCCAGACTCGATTGGGAAAAGGGGTTTCCAACGCCATCACGGCCGAATATTTGAAACGCAACTTTCACATTGCGGCACGGGCCGGCAGCGTCTACGCGTTTGGGTTCTTTACCTTCAACCATAAACAGATGAAAGGAGGGACGGGGTGGACCGTGGAATATGCCAAGCAATTGCATCGGCAGATCTTTGCCTACGACCTGGAGAAATCGCGATGGTACAAGTACAACTATGGCACCGCCACGTTTCACGCGATGGGGAACGGCAATTTTCCGCTCTTACACACCCAGAGTGCCATTGTGGGTTCCCGCTATGTGGACAATTACCCCCGATGGAAAGAGGCCCTTGCCGGATTATTCGAGCGCACCGTGGGCTGTCTACAATCACTGCATTGACACTTTGATGATTATTGTTTGACACCCACCCCGTGAGACAATGAGAACACTGCAAATGACAGTTTGAACCAGAACTTTGTTTATTTTGAATTGCCAAAGAAAAATACACGTTTTTAAACTGTTTCTTGTAAAATAAAATTAAAATGTTCTTTGAAATGAAATAAATGTTTCTTGAAAATAAATGTTTCTTTCAGTGTCTTTCTGTTTTTTTTTTTTAAAGTTCTCCTTCCCGAAAAGCTTCCATTTCCTCCAGATCACACCCCAGGGCACGGCAGTGAGGGCACTTGAATAGCGTCACCAGTCGCCCGTTCTCTTGCACCCACTTCAACATACACGTGGTGTGTACCCACCCGCTACAACAAAAGAACTTGTGCGCCCGCACACGGACAAACTGCCTGGCCAGCGTCCCGTCCCTCTTGGTAAACTCTCTCACAGTCAATTTTCTTTCTTCCAAACAGATGACACACTTTCGATCTTCCTCCTTCTCTTTCTTCTTCTTTCCCTCAGGTCTTTCACTCTCTCCTTCCATATCCACAGAAAAAATATCAACATGGCCGTCGACTGACATCATCTTGACTGTTGGTTTTTGGTGTGAGTTTGAAGCCAAGCCCTCGGCCTTTATATAGATCCCCGCGCACCTCCCGGCCGGGATCTGGGGCGAGTGAAAAATCAAGACCCATACCCCCCCATGGGTACCCCGTTCCTTCCCAAGCATGCATTGTCCTTCTCCTCGAGAGTATAATAAGAGGGCGGGTACCGCTCGACGACGACCTTTTACGCATGGAGTGCTTTCACTGTCGCGTCTCTCGCATCAGGAGAAGAGATCCATTGACCCTATTGCAGACCTATCGAGGGGAAACCATCACCCTATTCGTGCGTGACGTCAAGGAAGCCAAACGCCGACGGTTCAACTCGCGGCAACTCCATTTGTGTCGGTGCTGTAGAACCCTGTTCAACCTCGCCGATCGGGACAAGTTGTTTTTCCTAGTCCTCTTCGTCGAGTGTTAAAACCCTTCAAAATGGCCGACCGCGAGGAGGAAGAATTGGACGACGACGTCTTGTTGGAGGCCATGGAAGCCGCGGAAGAGAGCAACCGGGGCCACCTCTTTGAGTTTCGACTCACCCCGGGCACGGATCGACGCGTGCAAAGGTTTGGGTTACGTCGTCGCGTGTTCGATGCCACCCTCCACGCTCGCACGGAACTCTTACAACCCCCACAATACGATGTGGGTTACGAACTCGAACAGGCGTTGCGTCGGGCCATCGATCGCCAATTGGAGGAGGAACAGTTAACCGACGACGATCACGTGTTGTTTACCATGCAACATCCCAGCTTTCTGCACGCCTTTCAATCGTTTCACGTGCCGGTGCGGGAATGGCGCGAACAGAGTCAACGGGTCACCCTCCTCTTGCAAAAAATGGCAGAGAAATTGAACTCGAACGAACAATTCAGAGCGGACGATCGTTTGAAAGTGCAAATCACCACCGTGAAGGATCCCGGACGGGGCAGCGGTCGTCGAAAGGAAGCCACCCCGGGCAACGTACCCATCCTGACCTTTCTCGAAAAGAAAAGGTGCGTCGTCAAAATCAAAAATCGGGACGAGTTGTGCTGCGCTCGGGCTCTCGTCACCATGCAAGCGTGGGCCGACGAACTTCCCCCGCGTCGACGGACGCCGGAGCTTGGCTACGCATCCTTGAAACAAGGTGGTCCGGGTCAAACCCGATTGGCCAAGGCTTTGCACGCTTTGGCTCGCGTTCCCGAAGGGCCTTGCGGGTTGGGAGCCCTCCATCAATTCCAAATCGTGTTGCCGGACTATTACATCAAAGTCCTCAGCGCCGATGTGGGTTACCAAGTGATCTTTGGACAAGGCGAGAAACGCGCCGACCAACGTTACCTGTTTCTCTTGAAACACGAGGATCATTATTACGGCTTGACCTCCATTCCCGCCATTCTCGGACGCAGTTACTATTGCCACTTGTGCGACAAGGGGTACGACCACGAGGATTTTGCGAATCATCCCTGCGTGAAACGATGTTGCGTGGCCTGCAAACAGAAAGACTGCCGCGATTACCTGGCACTCCTCCCGGGCGACAGCAAACCCCCACGACCGACGCAACGCCCGTGCCCGGACTGTCGACGCTGTTTTTACGGAGACCGTTGCTACGAGAATCACCGGGTGTTTTCGCCCAACGGACAAGGGGCCGACACCCCAGATCACTCCGTCTGCGCCAATTTCCAAACGTGCGAGGATTGCTGCAAATCCCTCGACTGGTGGAAAAATCGACGCAAACGTCAACGTCCCCACAAGTGCGAGGAATATTTTTGCAAGACCTGCAAGGATTATGCGGATGTCACCACCCACCGTTGCTACATTGACCCGGTGCACGATCCAGACCCGGAGGAGGTGGAAGCAGCAGCAGCAGCAGGACCGCCTCCCGCCAAACGCGCCAGACCTGCCCCGCGTCACGCCGCCCACGCCGTCCGCTTCCTAGCCGCCAACGAGCCCGAGCCCGAGTCGGGGGAAGACGAAGACGAGGAGGAGGAGACTCGGCCCCGATTGCCGCCTTATTTCGTGTATGCGGATTACGAAAGCACGCAGGACGACCAATTGCACGTGCCCATCCTCATCTGCGCCAAAGGGGAGGACCATCTCGACACCGTGCCCGCCCTGGCGTTTTACGGTCGCGATTGCACTGGGCAATTTTACGATTGGCTGCTGACCAAAACGGAAGTGCTGGGCGAACCGCGGGAAGTCATCGTGATCTTTCACAATTTCAAAGGTTACGATGGGATGTTCATCCTCCAGTACCTCTACGACCATCGCATCGAGGTCAAAGATCAAATTTGCGTGGGATCGAAAATCTTGAGCCTGAGAGCCGGACGGTTGACGTTCAAGGACAGTCTGTGTTTCCTCCCGTTTGCCCTCTCCTCCTTTGCCGCCACGTTCAATCTGACGGAAAGCAAGAAAGGTTTCTTCCCGCATTTTTTCAACACCGAGGCCCATCAAGAGTACGTGGGGCCTTGGCCCGAGGCGCGCTATTACGACCCCGAGGGCATGAAACCGGGCGTGCGAAAAGACTTTGACAAATGGTACAAGACCGTGCAACATCTCGAGTTCAATTTGCACGAGGAAATGCTGGCCTACTGTCGATCGGACGTGCAAGTGCTCAAAGCCGGCTGCGAAATCTTTCAACGGGAATTTGCCGCCAAAGCAGATTTCAATCCCATGGAGAAATGCGTGACCATCGCCGCGGCCTGCATGCGGTATTACCGCAAAAAACATTTACGTCCCCGCACCCTGGCCTTGGAACCCCCCTGCGGATGGAATGGGAAAAGAGGGCACCAATCCCTGAAAGCCTACCAATGGTTGGAATGGCAGAATTCCCAACAAACCCAAGGGGTCATTGCACACGCGTTCAACGGAGGGGAACGCACTCTCCAAGTCGGGGGCCGTCGGTATCAAGTGGACGGATTCAACGAGACGACCCGTACCGTGTACGAATTTCACGGGTGCTTGTGGCACGGATGTCCCGTCTGTTTCCAGGGGAGCATGACCAAGACCACCCGTCTCCACCCCGATCGCACCAAGTGGGAAATGCACGAAGCCACGATGCAAAAACAGCGGCAATTGGAAGCCGGCGGCTACTGCGTGGTCGTCATCTGGGAATGCGGTTGGACGAGATTGTGTGAACGAGCCGACGTCGCCGCCTTTCTCGAGTCGCACCCGTTCACCGTCCCTTCGCTGAACCCCCGCGACGCCTTCTTCGGGGGCCGCACCAATGCCGTGCGACTATGGGACGAAATCGACGAAACGCAAGGGGAAGAAATTCGGTACGTGGATGTGACGTCACTATACCCCACCGTCAACAAGTACGACGAGTACCCCGTCGGACACCCCGTCATCGTCACCCAGCCGGTGCAAGACATTGCCCAATACTTTGGCATCGCCGATTGCACCGTGTTACCGCCCGAGGGGTTGTTTCATCCCGTGCTGCCGTACCGTTGCCATGGCAAAATCACGTTTCCCCTGTGTCGAGCCTGCGTGGAAGAAGAGATCCCCAAACGGATGACCGAGCGAACTTGGGTGTGCGAACACACGGCGAGTCAACGGAGCATCCGAGGGACGTGGTGCACCCCCGAGCTCGTCAAAGCCGTGGAAAAGGGGTACCGCATTCTCCAAATTCACGAAGTGTACCACTTTTCCCCCGCGCAGCGACGTACCGGATTGTTCGAGGACTACGTCAACGTGTGGCTGAAAGGAAAAACGGAAGCCTCCGGGTGGCCGCCGAACGCCGACGGCAGTCTCAAAACACCCGAGCAGCAAACGCTCTTCCGGGCCGAATATGCCGCGCGAGAAGGGATCCACCTCGACGCGAACAACATGCAATCCAACAAGGGGAAAAAAGCCACAAGCAAGCTGGCCCTCAATTCCTTCTGGGGTAAATTCGGCGAGCGAGAAAACAAGCGGAAAATCCAGCAAATCACCGTGCCTGCCACCCTGTACGAATTCATGAAAGACGAGACGATCGTCATCCACGATCTCCGCATCATGAACGACGAGTGCCTCGAGATCGCCTACGACAAAGTCGACGACGACGTCCCCGGCGGTCAAACCACCAACGTCTTCGTGGCCGCATTCACCACCTGTTGGGCCCGGCTACGTCTCTACCATCACCTGGATCGCGTGGGAGACAATGCCCTGTATTTCGACACGGATTCGGTGGTCTACAAATGGAAACCCGGCGAACCCGAGATCCCCTTGGGCAATTTCCTCGGCGAGATGACGGACGAATTGGACGACAAGAAAGGCAATCGTGACGTCATCGTCGAATTCTTGTCCTGCGGCCCGAAAAACTATGCTTACAAGACGCGCTTGGGAAAGACGGAGGAGAAAATTCGCGGGTTCACCTTGAACGTGCGCGGACAACAACATCTTCATTTTCAAGCCATGAAAGACACCCTGTTCCTCGAACTGCGTTCACCTCTCCCCAAACCGCGCACCGTCAACGTACCCAACCCCCATTTCATCCAGAGAGACAAGCGTGCCAAGACATTGACCACCGTTCGCAGGGACAAACGATGGGGGGTGGTCTACGACAAACGCGTCATCGGCGACGAATTCACGTTCAAGACTCTCCCTTACGGTTTCAGTTGGCTTCGACCCGACGACGATCTCACCGTTTAATTAAAAGGGACGACCGCGAAGAAAAACCCGGACACGAATCCAGGGCAACGTGACTTTTGAGCCGACGAACTAGGGGCGAACTAGGGGCGAACTACGGGCTTTTGTTGTTGTTTTCGTTATGTGACTACTAACAAAGGGGCGTTCTCCCATTAGGGGAAGGAACCCATGTCCCCGCTTGTAAAACTAGCTGTTTGTTTTCGTTGTGTGACTATTAAAAAGGCATTGCGTTATTTTCTGGGTTTTTTTGTCTCTCTGGCCGAGCGGGATCTGGGACCCACCCAGCGATTCCCGAACCATCCCGAGCGACCCCCGAGCGATTCCCGAACCCATCCCGAGGGATTCCCGAGCGGGATCTGAGACCTGGTTGTTTAAGAGACAACCAATTGCACCATCATTACGCCCTTTAAGAACCTTTAAGGTCACTTCCGGTCAGTGGTCTCCCACCCTCAGGCAAGCGCCACCCAAGGTCACTTCCGTTTTCATGAAAAACCCATGATGTCATTGCACGTGTACAGATTTTCGGTGGTCGTCTCTGATTGGCTAACCGAAGTCACGTGTGCTAAATCCTGGCTCCTGATTGGCTCCCTAGGTCGTGAGCGAGCTATACTACTGACGTAATACGCTGAGGAATTACAAAAACGTTTACCAGACAGCCCAAGCTCACCTCACGAGAAAGCAAAGAATTAATTATTAACGGTGTGCGAGTCTGGACATGACCCTTCAATGAAAGCGGTATTGTGTTACACGGCGACCGTTAAAGCCTGGTTCCCACTAGTGAAATAAGCATAAGCGTAAGCGCAAGCATAAGCATAAGATAACGCTAGTAGGAACCGGCGTGAAATAAGCATAAGCGTAAGCACAAGAAAAAGAAAGAGTCGTAAGAAAACATTTTTCTTACGACTGCGCTTATGCTTAATTCGCTTGTGTTGTGCTTATTTCACAAGTGGGAACCGGCGTGAAATAAGCATGAGCATGAGCATAAGCACAAGAAATCAACCAATCAGTCCGCCATCTTGTTTCCTACCGAGACTTTCACTGCGCATGCGTACGTCGCCAGTGTTATGCTTATTTCACAAGTGGGAACATTCTTGTGCTTATGCTTGCGCTTACACTTATGCTTATTTCACTAGTGGGAACCAGGCTTAAGATTTGAGCGCTTTATAAGACATTGTATGGGGAAAAAATAACAGATTTTGAATGCTAAATAAAGCGAAAATTTAGATATTTATTTAGTTCAATAAAGCGACTATTAAACTCACCTCTGGCGTACGATCGTGAGAGAGCCTTCTTTCACAGGGACGCTTCCGTAGAAGCGATCTTGGAATCGGTGGCAGAAAATGCTCATCTTCAGCGTAATATGCAATGATTTTCGGAAACCAGACATGTGCTTTGACTATGGCTGAAAAAATCGCCAATTGGATGGAATTGAATTGTTTAACGAGTACTTTATATTTGACAGAGTTGTTTGTTGTTTTCATATTACGTCATGTGACAGAAGGGTACTATGCTAACCTGTTACATCATAAAAGAGACCATATGACTGGGCATTTGTTTAATACATGTACCATTATTGTAGCATCAACTGGATCAACTGATAAAAGATTGTAGTTAACAAATTGACGTCAGTTTTTTATGCGTCTGTCCTCTTATTGATGATAAAATTTGTCATAACATTGTATGTTATTGACAATGTTATGACGAATTATTATTTTATCATCAATAAGAGGACAGACGCATAAAAAACGGACGTCAATTTGTTTTTTACAATAACAAAAACGCCAAAATCGTAAAAAAGCGGATGAAATGAAAAGTGAATGCAAGGTAAACATGACAAATTGCTGAGTTTTATTCAAATTGACGCAATCATTGTCAATAAGTTTTCTCGCTTTCTCATTGGCTAACTGATAACAATGAAGAAATTTCATTGGCTAAAAAATTGACAGGGTGACATCTTGCATAAATTAAAATTTTATGTGTATGTACTCTTATTGATGATAAAAATTGACCAATCAGCATGTGAGAATAACTTCAGTTATTGTAAAATATTGATCCATCAAAGTAAAAGTGTTGGAAAATGCTGGGAACTAATGGGAGCCATCTTTAGTAGAACAATTTAGTTGCACATTACGCGGATGTAAGTAAAGCCAACAATGTTCCATGAAAATGGTAACATTAGACTATCCAATCAAACTGACCAGCTATAAATGTTATCTAAACAGAAAATGCGGATTCATCTATTTACGGTGTGGTTCTCACCGCTGAACACAAATCACGTTTGTGCCATGTCAAGTGGTTCTCACAAGAAGGCCGTGAGCTATCTGAGGAACATGATGTGAGCGTGTATGATATCACAGAACACACAGACTTTGTGTTCAGTGCTGGTGATGTTGTAGTTCGTGTAGTAAAAGGCGACAATGAAAGCGCAGCAGCAGCAGGAGAAGAGAGGCCCACTCCGTGTGTAGGGCAGGTAGGTTAAGCTTTTGAATAAAAGAGATTGACATAAACCCAGTGCTAGAAGTAATTTTTCTTGCTTTGAACGACAAACCTACTCAATTTTGATCGGATATTATAAAATTGGTCAGACATCCGCCATTTTGGATTTTCCCTGAGACACAACTGTTACCGTGAAAGACGTGCAGAGGTTTTGCGGTTTGCAATGCATTATAGAGCAATTTAAAATCAGATGACCTCTTCTGAATTTCCTCGAATTGAGATAACCTTTTACAGCAAAATAAACGGTACCTGTACAAACATGAATTCTTATTTTAATGTTTAACAAAACTTTCAAGACAAAAGCTAAGCCATTTCGTAGCTCGTTCGGACACCCTGATTCTGAGCATAATGTAAAATTTGTTGGAAATTTTAGGTTGTTGCTCGAACAATGTCCGATGACCGACTGTTATTTCCAGCACTGTGGACCATGCCTTTTTATTGTCAAGCATTTCTTTTAATAGCAATTGTGGAAAATATTTTCTAACACGTGTAAATTCCATATTCAACCCAATCACACTACAGTATAGCACTTTATCAGTGAAATGTATGTGGTCCGCTCAAAAGAATTGCTATGTTGATATCATGTCATAACTTGTAAGAGTTTAAAGAGATTCAAAAGCTGACGCTCTGGACTAACGGTAGCCTGCGAATACAGCCGCCTCCCATCGTTCCCGACCGCTAGAGGCGTTCGTGCGAGAGAGCGTCTGCTCTCGCACGCGAACGCCCCTGGCGGCCAGGAGCGATGATAGGCAGCTGTATTCGCAGGCTAGAGTAACGGCTTGCGTTCAAAACATCAGCTTTTGAAGATCTTTATAAAAACCAAATTTTCGACGCAGCTCCACAGTTTCTTTAGAAACTCACCCCTTTATTCATTTAGAGTTTGTAACGGTTTTCATGGATTTGCTTCTTGTTGCTTCAGGTTACCCTTGTAGATGAGGAAGGCTCCGTCTTCATTAAATGGGTGGATAAGACTCTCTCCAAAGTTAAACCTCAAGAGCTGTATAAAATTGATGCTGAGGTAAACATTGGAAGACAAACAAAGTACAAATTCAAAGCACATCATAGAGACTGCTTGAGTAGTAAATAAAACAACTTAATTTATACAAGTCAGTATACTGCACAAACATGCCTTGGTGACCTAAACAGGACACTATGGCCACGTTGGAAGCGGGCATTACCCCTAAATTTACCAGAATGAATAGTGATCCCCTCTTTTTATTATATTTCTTCATGTACTACTTAGGTCTAATAAATAACTGTGCGAAGTCTTGCAAAAATTTCTTTATAACTTCTTTTTCAATGAAGTCACCTGAAGACAAGTTGTACGAAACAATGAAAAGAGGAAATCTAACTTCAAACGCGAAAAACTGAAGTTTTATTATTGCCGGCAGGATGATGGTCATCTGTCGACAGATGGCTCCACAGTGGGATCAGATGATGAATGGGAGACAGCGAGTGGAGAAAGCACCGATGAAGAACTGCCGGCTGATATTATGGATCTGGCTGCGGCGGGTAACATCTTGGCTGATGCAGGACACACCACGGATGAAGGAGCAGAGAATGTGGACAGAGAAGCCGTACAGGAGGCAAGAAACAGAGTGAATGAAATCCTTTCCAATACTAACCCTGGTAATGTGTTATGTCTTTTTTGCAAGTTGATCAGTTAACTCACCCTCGCTCATACACAAAATGCTCCCATACACTTAACCTCCCAGAGGAAGATTTTCAGTAAGGGTTCTATTTAAGATTTTTCGTTTGGTAGAGAAATTCCGAGTGACTGAAGACCCCGTTTTTCCTACAAGGAGGTCCGTTCAGAGTACACCCCAGAAATGTTTTTAAATGAATATGCGCTGAGATGCAATTTAGTGCATTTTGAGACAAAATTTTGAGATAATGTTACAATTAGCTCTGGTAAAGCATGATAACCGAGCCTGTCGTAAGGCCAGCAGTTTTATTGTACTCCATGTTCCTTGTTATATAGTGTCCGTTGACAGTGAATGCTTACCTCATGTACGCTGACCTGGATGATTTTTTGTCGTATTTACTTATATACTGTAATTGCAACAATTTTTTGTTTTTGTTTGGGGGGGAGGGGGTGGGAAGCTGGGCTTTTTGGGGAGGAAGCTTCCACTCCTCAAACCTCCTAAATATAACCCTGTAAGTAACTTTTCAAAAGTAGAAAACCATAGTTAGTTTTTAGCTGTTTTTTTTTTTCAAGACAAGATGAAAGAACTTGTAAACGATGGGCACACTCTTTCCATTGCAATCGATTGCCATCTTGGTCATACGTGGCCAAAGATACTTATAGTTTCCGCAGTGCACCGGCATTGACTTGTGACCACTTTTGACAAAACCAAACCATTTGACATTTTTGGTTTCAATATATGACATTGATGCAATTATAACTTTTGAACTTTTAAAGTTAGCCTGAAGTGTAGACGTTTTTTGACGAGCGAGAGCTGAATTTAAAAAAATGTTTAATGTTTCGCCGTCGTTTTGTTTTCGCAGAACGCAGGGGATGTAATTGCTATTGAAAACAGTTTTTTTTTTCATTTATTACCACAAAAAAAAGTAAAGATAAGCTCCCAGAGTTGTGAACCTCATGGTTCGTGACAAGATAAGGAGTTAATGGCTACTGAAGCGATATACCACACATTTCTGTGGTTTATCGGCTCAATAAACCACGCGGGAGGTAATGGATACTGAAGCGATATACCACACATTTCTATAGTTTATCGGCTCAATAAACCATGCGGAAGGTAATGGATACTGAAGCGATATACCACACATTTCTATAGTTTATCGGCTCAATAAACCACGCGGGAGGTAATGGATACTGAAGCGATATACCACACATTTCTATAGTTTATCGGCTCAATAAACCACGCGGAAGTTGATGGATACTGAAGCGATATACCACACATTTCTATAGTTTATCGGCTCAATAAACCACGCGGAAGTTAATGGATACTGAAGCGATATACCACACATTTCTATAGTTTATCGGCTCAATAAACCACGCGGGATGTTGGAAGAACACGAGAAAAGAGACAGATGTAATTTTCATCGTGTCACGAGCGTGGCACAAATTTTTCTATCACGCTCGTGGCATGATGAATATTACATCTTGCGGGGCTATGTCGCGAGGATGGCGGGTGAGTACTGGGTACTAACAACTTGAAAAACGTCCGGTAGCTTTTCATCAAGTCGGCGGCCATTACTGTCGAATTCGCTGCAATCCGTTCCATCCTGTCGTATTGCGTGGAAGGATAGATCTCAAGTTTACAATTAGTTAGAGTATTTACTTGGTGAGATTTTTGTTAAATTATTTCTGCGATTTGTTAGTCGCACCTTCGAAAAATTCGATGTCTTCCAGCGAAATCGATCGTGTGTTTGTCTACCTCGCGTGGTTCGATACGAGTGCAAGCGCGATAAAACTTGCCGCGATCCGGGAGGGAACAATAGAAATTTGACATGTGTGACGTCAGGTGACGTCACATGACAGGAACTCATTGCGCAGACTCACCTTGCGACATAGCCCCTTGCATGTCACGATACATGAACCTAGTATATGACCTAACCCGCCACGAGTCTCTCATAGCTCAGTGGTCAGAGCATCCGACCGGTGTGCGGAAGTATCCGACCGGTGCGCGGAGGGTCTTAGGTTCGATTCCTGTCGGGGACTCAGAGTTTTTTCTTAGTCCCACGCTCGTGATATGATAAACATGACATGTTTTTCTACTGGGCTCCCAGCATTGTGATCCTCTTTGTTCGTGACGAGATAAGGAGTTAATGACAATAAATTTTTATTCCCTAACAGCTTTCATGACGTTTGACACTGTTCCGGAAAGTCACATGTACAAGAACACGTCATTTCAGGCTCAAAATCCAGGGCGCTTCCTGTCTTGCATGAGAAAAGAGATGGCTCTTCTCATGTTTTCACTTCCAGCAGGAATAATTGTCAGGGGCTACGAAGATCGAGTGGTAATCTTATTATTGTTTTTTTGTTTTGTTTTGTTTAATTTTTCAACGCTTTTCCGTAGTTTCAGAGTAGTACCTTAGTCGCTGTTGCTGTAGCTAAAGAAATAAAGGGGTTAATTTATAAAGAAAGTGTGGTTCTGTGTCGGTGGGGAGTGAAATACGGCGGAAATTTAGTTTCATCAACAGTTGATAAAGTAAATTGGCCACCGTTAAGACAGCCCAACATGTTTCGTCAACTTAGAATTGTATTGTTTAGGTTTCAAAACCAACAAAATTTGAATCTATATTAATGTAAATATTGCGCAAATAAAATAACTTTCTGGACACCAGGGGTCATGAAACAAGCGAAAAAAAGAAGGACGAAATTACATTTTGCAAACTATCGAAAACAAACGGTTTCTTCCACAATTCAAAAGTTAGAACCATCCATAGATGGTAGACACTGTTGGAATAAAAAAAGTGGCCGGATTGCTTTCTGTAATTAAAGGATTGAATTCATTCTCACCAAGCCGGCTTGAACTTTTTCATTCCAGGATATTCTGAGGGTGATGATCACAGGACCTGTGGACACCCCGTACGAACATGGCCTGTTTGTATTTGACGTAAGGTTGCCACCTGAATACCCAGCCTCCCCTCCCGTGTTCCATTATCTGTCCCAGTGTTTGGGTCGCTTGAACCCAAACCTCTATGAGGACGGCAAGGTTTGCGTGAGCCTGTTGGGGACCTGGGCCGGGCGTGGAAACGAGGTGTGGACATCAAAGTCGAACGTTCTGCAAGTTTTGGTTTCAATACAAGGTAAATTTTTGGTTTCTTTCAATTTATAAAACTTTACACTTAAGTCAAACCTCCATGTGCGACCACCTGTTTTAAGTGATCACCTCTCCTTAGCAACCACCCCTCCTAAGCGACCACCTCTCCTAAGCGGCCACCTCTCCTTAGCGACCACCTCTCCTAAGCGACCACCTCTCCTAAGTGACCACCTCTCCTAAGCGACCATCTCTCCTAAACGACCACCTCTCCTAAGCGACCACCTCTCCCAAGCGACCACCTCTCCTAAGCGACCACCTCTCCCAAGCGACCACCTCTCCCAAGCGACCACCTCCCCCAAGCGACCACCTCTCCCAAGCGACCACCTCTCCCAAGCGACCACCTCTCCCAAGCGACCACCTCTCCCAAGCGACCTCCTCTCCTAAGCGACCTCCGCTCCTAAGCGACCACCTCTCCTAAGCGACCACCTCTCCTAAGCGTCCACCTCTCCTAAGCGACTACCTCTCCTAAGGACCACCTCTCCTAAGGGACCACCTCTTCTTAGCGACCAACTCTTTTTAGCGACCAAATGTTTCCGGTCAAATCATAACAGTCAAAACCTCTCCTAAGCACGTGACCACTTTCAACGCTGGTGATTTGAATTTTTCCACTCACCTATATTCCGATGTCACTGTAGACACAATGTATTACAGGTTATGTGTTACAGCAATAAAACGAAAAAATTGTCACCTAAATAAAAAAAACGTCAATATGATACAGTAATTGGACTGAGTGGAGTACAATTCAGGGAGTAATGGAGCAAGTTATTTCAAATCGGCTGAGCGTGTAGTGCGAGGACGATTTGAAATTACGATTACCCCTGAATTGTACTAATTAATCGCATCAATAACAAAATTCGAGATTAAAAAGTCTATGTTGATTCTTTTGTACTAAAAACGTCTAGGATATTGTCTATCAGTTTGAAAGTAGAAGGAAAACACCAAGAAAGAACCCATTTAAGCGCAACTGATTGACGTGCGCGCAACTAAGGTGTCCAATTATACAGCTATCCAATTACAAAAAGTTGTAACAGACCAATTTCGATATATTAAAATTCATACTTGGCTCCGAGACTTGGAGGAATAAAACAAAAGAAATGAATAATTCAATGCTGAACCTCAATGTGATTTGTTTTGTTTTATTCCCCCAAGCCTCGGAGCCAAGTATGAATTTTAATATATTGAATAGTTGTAATTGGATACCCACGTGACCGCGCGCCAGTTACGTGAGAAATAGGCGCGCGGATGACCAATTACAATCGAGAATTTTGTTATTGATACGATTAATCCATTATTCGATGGTTTAAGTAATGCTCCACATAAGAACTACGGTAAACTTCATTGTTCTGCGGCATTGGCCCTTTCTCACATAGAATTTCTTTGAGTTCAAGAATAGAGGAGGGGCTGATGGTTCATAATTATATTTCAGTATAAAAATTGCGTCAAATCAATTTTAGGAAATGTTCGTGCTTAACCAATCAGAATAGCAGAAGACAACAGCTAATAATTTTGCTTTTTTGATGAACTTCCTCAAATACAATTTCTTTTAAAAATTGCATGTTGCGCGATTGGGTCTCAAATTACTTGATACCTTTAAAAAATCAGACAAAATGCACCTTGAAACTTAACTTTTTAGCGGTCTTTGAGTCTAGACCAATCAGATCACTAGTTGTAACAATGAAAAAAGTTGACATTCCATCGTGCATTGCCGTAAGCACTTTCCTTGTTATGCGAATCATTACTTAAGAGATAATACGTGCGGAAATTTTACTCATTGCTCGCATTTTTTCTCGTCCCTGCGGGGCTCGAAAGGATACTACGCAATAGCCCTTTTCGCGGTTAACCTTTCTCATTTCCATTACGATAAAATTCAACATGATTGCGAGGTAATTTCGGGCAGAAACTACAAAATTGCCCGAAAATGCCTCGCAATCACGTTGATTTTTATTGTAATGCAAATGAGAAAGGTTAACCGCGAAAAGGGCAATTCGTAAAATATCCTCGCGTATTATCTCGTAAACCGTCGAATAAAGTATATATATTTTGTGCTGATAGATTCTTTGTACATTGAAATTGCAACAGGTTGATATGATTCAGAGTAAAGACCCCCTGTGGTCAGACCTCCCGTAAGTGACCACCGTCGCTTTGCATTTTGGGTAGTCGCTTACGGGAGGTTTAACTATATCTCCTTCAATGCTATGGTAACCAGAGGAAATCGTCAACTGCTGGTGTTGCGTCGCATACTTGTTTAATTGTTTAAACTTGTTTAAGTGAAAGTAATTATGCGATTAGGGTTTGTTTTTGAATATGTTTTTAACAAGAGTTTTATTTAGAGTAAGGATTTCAATTTTTTATGAAATTTTAATGTTTATCTTAGGTTTTTTAGGTAGTGTCACCAATTAGTGTAAGTACGCTAGAACGTTTGACACTTAAATAAAGTTTACTACTACTACTACTTCTTCAGGTCTAATCTTGTGCAATGAACCTTACTACAATGAGGCCGGATATGAAAAGCAAAGAGGTACAGCTGAGGGACGAGAGAACAGCCGCTTGTACAATGAAATGGTTTTACTAAAACTGGTCCAGTCAATGGAAAAACTCCTTAAAAAACCTCCCGCTGGTCTGGAGAATGAAATACTGCAGCATTTTGCTTATCATGGAGCGAGGTATGAATGAACATAAATAAAGAGAACTGAAGATTGTATGTTATTGTATTATTGTATTGTGATTGTATGTTATTGTATTGCTATGTCTTGGTAATAATTTTAACCCTTTTCCTTCTCTGTCTTT
This sequence comes from Cladopsammia gracilis, assembly GCA_022457155.1. Classification (NCBI taxonomy): domain Eukaryota; kingdom Metazoa; phylum Cnidaria; class Anthozoa; order Scleractinia; family Dendrophylliidae; genus Cladopsammia; species Cladopsammia gracilis. The sequence goes on along the minus strand of JAJGOT010000205.1, from coordinate 503,684 downwards.
TATATTAACTTCGCAGGATGATACGAAAATTCAAACGTTGGATCGATTCCTTCCACGAGCAAGCAGTAACTGTACCGGGCTGTGATAACGAAGACACTGTTAACGACAAGGTCAAGGTTAATGAACAAGAACAGAAAGAAGAAAGAAGTGAGAATAAACACGCTCACAGCCATGACGTCAGCGGGGATGACGTAATGCGAGCGACCGCTGTACCAAGTTGTAGCAGCGAAGAGTCTATCAAGGATGACGAAGAAGCTAAAAATTGCGTCAAACTGACGAACAACACTTCTAACCAATTAGCTGCCTCGACTGAAGGAAAACTTTCAAATGCAGAAACCCATGACGTATGTCAAGCAGCAGCATCAGACAAGGATGTCCCGGATTATCCCTTGTTTCCACTTTCCCGCGGTTTTTGTTTGAGTCTTAAAAGAGCCCTGGAGAGTTTTCAAGCCGCTTTCGAAAAGGCTCAACTTCCAGATTGCTCTGAGTAATCTTCAACGACTGGAGATTGAGACATATTTCTGACCTTATAAATATAATACATAAAGAAAAGATTATCCCGCAGAAAGATTTTATAAAAAGTTATTTATTGTTCGCGGTTTCAGATGTAAAGAGATGTGAATCCTTTGTGAAAGGCTGCTATGCGGCTAAATACGTGAGTTTCAAATTGATTGCTCGACTCTGTTACATAAAAAAAGGCTGAAGCCATTATATTTTCGCATTTATATATGATATCACAACAAATGAACTTATGCGAAAATCGTAGGTAATTGCTATTGTAGATAGTTAAGTAATGATCCGCATAAGAAGGATAGCGCTGAACGGCAATGCATGATGGAATGTCAACTGTTTTCATTGTTACAACTAGTGATCTCATTGGCCTAGACTCAAAAACTGCTAAAAAGTTAAGGTTCAAGGTGCATTTTGTCTATTTTTTTTTAAGGTTTCAAGTAATTTGAAACCCAATCGCACAACATGCAAGTTTTAAAAGATATTGTATATGGGGAACTTCATCAAAGAAGCAAAATTATTAGCTATTGTCTTCTGCTATTCTGATTGGTTAAGTACGAACATTTCCTCAAATTTAATTGACGCAAATGGATTTTCTTTATTTTTATACTGAAATATAATTATGAACCATCAGCCCGTCCTCTATTCTTGAAACCAAAGATATTCTATGTGGGAAAGAGCCAATGCCGTAGAACAATGAAGTTTACTGTAGTTCTTATGTGGAGCATTATTTAATTATGTAGTGATTTGTGTTTTGTTTCGTGAGTGTGCCAGTCATTGTTGTTTCAATTAAGTATAACAAAGTAATTTATATTTGTTTTGGTTTTCCATTACAACGCTTTGCGATTGGATAAAAAAACGCGCGCCATCTTCTCAACCAATCAGAAGTAAAAGAATACCCCATCGTGACTTGCTCGCACGCGTTTTCCCGCGCTTTTCGCCGGCAACATGCGGTTCGAGTTCTGATTGGTTCGTTGGATTGTCGGTGTCTGTGGTAATTGGCCATAGTGAAAATTATGGTTTTGCTTTTACGACTCGTACTGATTGATAACCGTTGTAAATGAAAGCTGTCGAGTAGAAAGGCAAGTTTGCTTGTACAATAATTTCAAAACGTTTTTTTTTTTTAACTTGGGTTCGTTTTGGAGTTTAAATTTTAAGAGTGTTGCAATGTCAAGTGATTGCATTTTTTTGCTTTATTTTTCAAATAAATAGCACAGTTCAATATTTACTATAAGCAAATGCATGAAAAAAAGCTGTAAAAGTAAAATAATTGTATAATATTCAACTGTACTTAATACGACAACAGTTTGACATTCAAATCTTGCTTTTTTTTTTCATTTCAACTTCATCAGGTGCAGATCTCCAAGAGTAAAAAGTTTACACCATTATTATATTTTTATGGATTTATTTATCAGTCAGAATAACTTGTATTTATCTTGTGTAATTATAACAAACGTCGATCTCGTGAGTTCTTCTTTGTCGCTACGTTTGAAAGTTAAGGCGGGGCTCTACCTGAATGCCATTTTTCCGCCACTTTACATGGCTTTAATGGAAATATCTCGTTCACGTTTCAAGCAATCCAAAAACCCTTCGCTCATTACATGAATCTTTGTTGTGGGATGTTTTGTAACTTTTTCGGTGATTTTTGGGTATTTTGGGGAGGAAATAGTTTTTCTCAAAGGATTTGTAAAATTTAGAGAAATAAGAAATATTGAAGATTTAGTGAAGTTTTAAAATTAGAATTTGTAGTTAATAATTGATAGACGGACACCAAGTTAGTCCACTAGCAACCTGGGGTGCTCTTGCGTGGGTATCGATTGTCTGTTGGTGTTCCCAAACTCATTTTCTTTCTCCTATCCCTTCTTAAAACCTCTTAAAATTTCATCAAAATTCAGGTAGAGCCCCGCCTTAAGCTGTTTTTTTCACCAGGCAATTTTTTGCGACTTGCAACTGACGGAACAGTGACGAAACCAATACGAGAGAAGTTGCAGATGATATGTTACACGCGCGCAACTTGCCTCGCAACGATGCGAAAAGTAGAGAAGTGTTCAACTTCGTTGCGAGAAAAGTTGCGAAGAGGTGTGTTAAACGCGCAATTTCATCTGGAACTTTTCTGGTGTAACAGGTGCACCTTTAGTCGTGCCACTCAGTGCCTTGTAGCACGGCAAGCTTTACTGAGCTTCACGGAAAATTACAAATACATTTCTACAAGTGTTTTGTTTATGAACAGCCATTAAAGTGCTACTACATTAAAGTGCTGCTTCGACGAACATCAGAATAACACAAATCTCTATGGTTTAGAACGAAAAAAGCTGGCTAAAAACCGTCGGAACCCCGTCCACCATTACGTGCTTTGCGTCTCAAACACCGGGTTTGTGCAGTGCTCTTCCCTCGGTCCCCTTTTAAGTTTGTACGCTTATTATGTTTGTACGTCCATCATTACCCAGTTAGAAGAACTCAAGACGGCAATTATTTTCAGAGAAAACGGTCTCGCATGTGATTATCTTGTATGTTTCATAAATCACTAAAAGACTCTTACGAGCCAACTCGTAAATACGAAACGGTCTAAATAAAAGTTTCTGCACATCTTCGGACCGTCCCGTCTCCTGGGCATTTTACTGCACCGATCTCCCATCCCGTGCGTCCATCTCTCCACCCTCCCCTCCTTTACCTCGAACGCCGTCCAATGGGTAGGCAGCTGTTTACAGCCGATCGATCGAGTCTTTCCCAACAGATGTTCCACCGAAGCGATTGTTTGTGTACTCCTCAGTAAACACGGTCTCCGGTCAGAGCGAAATTTGTCAAAATAATAAAAATGCATCAGATCTACGACAATGTAGAAGCAGAACTTGAAAAAAAAAACAATGTTAAACAATCTTTTAAAAACACAAACATTTGAAAATGAATTTCACTAAAAAGCGCAATAGTCCAATTTCGATATATTAAAATTCAACTTGAAAGAAAAGACATCACTACGAGGCTTAAGGGAATAAATTATATAAATCCCTACTATTCATTCCCCTAAGCCTCGTAGTGATTTCTTTTGTTTCAAAATGAATTTTAATATATCGAAATTGGGCTATTATTCAGTAATATACAACAATAACAAACTTTCGGCGATCGTGATATAAATTCTCCTTTCTCAGTTTTAGTTACCAAACAGGTGTTCTATATACTGTATATCGCTTGTCAACTTTAACATAAGCTAGCCATAGTAGGTCCACATCAGCTGTAAAGTTGCCCATCTTTTCTCGACCTGCTTTACTAAATAAAGTATGTAAGTATAAAACGTTTCTGGAAAACAGAGATTTGCTAGTGTCTGCCTTTGTTTTGGATTGTTTCCCACGCGCTTTGCTGACGTCTTTGCCGTTTTCCGCCCGATAAAAATTATTCATTCTTCTTTAAGTTTTTTCTTTTGCATTAAATGCAAAAACAAAAACTTAAAGAAGAAAAGAAGAATGAATATTTTTTTATCAGGCAGAAAACGGCAAAGACGTCAGCAAAGTACTTATTTATTCAAATCCTGCCTTTATACTTATGTCAAAAAAGACCATCAAAAAACATACGAACTTTCCGAAAAATCACTTTGTTGCCGCCAAAATCATTCAGTGGTAACCATGGCTCACAGAGTTAGTTCTCTGCAGTGAATCACATATTTCTCGTGTTTAGTGATATCGAGTTCGAAGACCAAAAAAAGAAACAAACGTTTGTTTTATAGTGAACCGGAGTATATGCACGATTGGTTGCTGTTGTTATACCGAACAAGAAAAATAATTTATCGGTTGGCGGAAACTTAAAGTTTCGATATGACGTTAGCCACGGTCTTGGAGTCAACAGCCCTCTGTATTATCGGTTTCGTCGCAATAATTTGCAACTTGAGTTTATTCTTCGTTGTTTACAAGAACAGAAACCTTCGCACTATCACCAGCATGTACATTGTAAATCTAGCTGCTGCAGACATCTTGGTGTCGGTATCAAGTATGCCAATAACTGTAGTGACAATTATCAAAGAGAGATGGGTGTTCAGACACACAGCTTGCGTGACGCTTGGGTTTTTCACAATGTTATCGTTTATAGCGTCTATCATGTCTCTCGGCATGATCGCCATTAATCGATATTTTTACATTGTAAAATGGAACACTTACACCAACACCTTCTCGAAGCGGAAAGCATTGCTTTACGGAGCCGCGGTTTGGGTCATCTCGCTATCTCTGGCTTCGCCTCCACTCTTCGGATGGGCGGAATATCGCTTCATTCCTGGAAAATCCTACTGTTTTGTTTTCTGGCCTTCAAATGTCTACTTCATGTATTTCATGATCACAGTTTGCTTTTTCGGGCCTCTTACAACGATGGCCTTTTCATATTACAAAATTTTGGCGTTTGCAAGGGACGCGAAACGAAAACTTGATGTATCAAGAAACAACTTTGCATCTCCGCCTCAACGCCGTGAGCCTGCAAAATCAGATGAAACGCAGAACAATATTCCAGACATTATTGAACTTTACTGTGACAAGGATGAAAGACCGCAATTATTCATACAAAAAGACAACAAACTAGACGTTATTGGGCTAGACTTAAACAATATTGAAAGTCCTAAAACATTAGGGCGAATGGAGTCTAAACTCAATTTACGCACTAAGTTTCGTGTAGCACGGGACGACGCTAGAACCACAAATACGTTAATTTTAATGGTCGCACTATTCGTAATTTGCTGGGCACCATTTGCTGTGACCATATTTTTTGATGTGTACCACCCAAGGCCCTTACCACGCACTGTAGATATAATATCGTTGCTGCTCGGTTATCTAAACAGTGCGTGTAATCCTATATTGTACGGAATGCGCAATACCGCTTTCAAACGAGCACTTCTGAATCTCTACTCAAAAATTATACCCGAACGGTTTAAACCTTCAACGATAACGCAACTCAAAAATAAAAATAAAATGCACTCTGTCGCAAATTCCAGACGGGGAGCGAACTGATAACATTAAAATTCCTAAGGCTTCTGTCAAAATGTTTGGGCGAATAAAGACAGACATTTTGACATTTATGAGCCCGTAAAACTTTATAGAAGGCGTATCGCTTAACGGCATTTTTAGAACCTTGTTGAAAGTGTTCATTTGTTGTATATTAAAAATTGTAATTAATGATTGAATATTAACAGCGAATATTTTTATGACCGTAAAGAAACGGTTAACACTAAAATGTGAAAGCTAAGTCGTATTTCTGATCTGATGTTCAGCTCCCGGGTAGTGGAGCTGTTTTCGGTATTTTTGCCAGCAATGTTCTTCATACGCATCGAAAACTCAATGCAATAAAAAAGCCTTCTTCAGACGTTGTGTTTCTGTCCTGCTGAACCTGCTGAACTTAAAGGGGACACTGTCTCGGTTAATATATCGTGTTTTCATGACAGTTATGGCCAGCACCTTGCTTGCTTTATATTAGGAAAGGTTAAATAGATTTTAGGTCGCTGTAAGAAGGACTGCAGGCTCAAATTCGGTGAAAACTTCTGTCTGGGAAACTACGTTCTGGAAGCACATGGTTTTTTAATCCCATGATTCCTAGCGCATTGCAATAGGCACGTAAGGCGTGCGTACAATTATGAAAACATTCCTAACGGGCAAAAGTGCACCTTTCGGAACGCCTAAAGTTGGCTAAGAAAACAATAGAACAAATCAATGACAAATAACAACACAATGGACCCTAGCCCTAAAAACAGTAGAGGTGCACCTCATTCAGGTCCAATGAAATCAGAGGTTCCGAAGAGGTGCACTACTACTCTTCCGCTTGTTTTATTATCTTGAAACGAAAGCCAAAAATTGCTAAAAGTGATGAAAACAACGAAATGTGAACTAAAAAGACAAAATATACTGACTAAAAAACTCAAAATTCCACCAGAATTGAACTGTGATTTCTTGACCGCCTGTCATGAATCCAAAATTGATGAACTGTAATCCACTTCCATCCTTGTAATCCTGCACTTTTTCTCAGTCCAAACTGCTTCTGTTTTGCTTTATAGAATCTTTTTATCCAATTAAGTTGTATCAGTTTGGTGGCATTTGGTGATATAACATGGAAATAAGAAAGCGAAATTTTGTCATTTCGGTGGGACAGTGCCGTTCACTCAGTGACTTGTAGCACGGCAAGCTTTACTGAGCTTCACGGAAAATTACAAATACATTTCTACAAGTGTTTTGTTTATGAACAGCCATTAAAGTGCTACTTAAAGCCATTAAAGTGCTACTACATTAAAGTGTTTCTTCGACGAACATTTCGACGAACATCAGAATTACACGAATCTCTATGGTTTAGAACGAAAAAAGATGGCTAAAAACCGTCGGAAGCCCGTCCACCATTACCCAGTTAGAAAAACTCAAGCCGGCAATTATTTTCAGAGAAAACGGTCGCGCGTGTGATTATCTTGTATGTTTCACGAAAACATCTTCGCTGTAAAGCAGGCCCTAAAACGGTCTAAAACCACTGAGATAAATCACTAAAAGACTCTTACGAGCCAACTCGTAAATACGAAACGGTCTAAATAAAAGTATTTTGCCTTCACTACACAACCGAACACACTCAAAGGTTGAGGCATGGGCGCGTTGGTCAGCCAGGCCCACGATACATTTTATTATTGACAAAGGACTATCGTATTACAATATTACTGTAATATACTATACTATAATATTACCATAACTCTAGGTTGGCCAGCCAGGCCCACGATACATTTTGTTATTGACAAAGAACTATAATATAACGATAACTCTAAGCGCACCAGAGCCGGACACGTAAACCCCAAAAAACCAACTGTTGGAAAAAATAGGGACCGTGTACCCCCGACCTATATATATATATATATATATATATATATGCAGTGGTGCTACCTTTGGGGATTTAAGGTGTTTTTAACTAAGAAACAAACGACTAAAATGCGGCTAAAAACTGCCGATAACAAATCTTAAGGTATTACAATAAACAAGACAAAAGTTAACTTGTTTGAACAGTACTAGAGGCGGCGAGGCTGACCGTAGAATGACACAAATCTATCAACGAACACTTTTCAAACTCACGAACCGTGAGCCCCTGCGCACTACACTAGTCCCCGGTTCTCTGCTCCGTGTCGGCAAAATATTAATTTATGTCAATACCGATTATCACAAATTACATATTTTGCCTTCACTACACAACCGAACACACTCAAAGGTTGAGGCATGGGCGCGTTGGTCAGCCAGGCCATAGTAGACAGCAAAAGAAAGGGCTAGAGCTCAGAGCGACAAGGACTTGAAGACTTCAAATCTGCTTGGCAGTGAATCCTTAACATAAATGTTTTAGCTGCTCGCCTCGACTAGCTAACCTGCTAACTGAAGGCAGTGGATATTCTCAGCTATCCGGGCCTTCTGCGTTTAAGTTATGAGCAAAGCTAAACTGGACATCCCTGCTACGAATAAGACATAACTCAGAGCTTCTAAGGAATCCTGAAAAAGTGAGAATAAACATAACTAGACTTTTTAATTGCAGAAGATTGTCCCAATCAGTTTTTTCAGCAAGTTGCTTGAGACGAGTAACTTCGAGGGGCTCGTTCCTCCTGGTGGTAGGTTGGCTGGCAAGGCGAAGAGCGCCTTCTTTTGCAGCAATGACAGTCGGGTGTACTGAAGGAGAATCAACTCTGGCCAGCTAATGCGCCCACTTAAAAGCGTATAGTTGAAAGCACAATTGATGCAGACACTGACTTTGTGGACTCGAGCAGATGTTGCAGATACAGGGTACGATCCAAAGGTCCGACCGGAAAATCAGGAATGCGCAACACGTCTTTAGCAAAGTCTCGCCATCTATTAAAGGTAGTTTTGCGATGACCCAGTGGCTTTCGAAGCAAGCACGGTGAATTTCAGATTCTGTTTTAGCTGGATAACTTGTACGTTGTCCGGGCTTCCTGCAGATCAAAATGCGGACGAGGAGATATCTAAGAACAACATGAAACACATATAATGTAAGAGACGAACTCATAAAGAAAAATGTACGGACGAACGGAAAATAATTTAAAAAAAAAAATGAATTTAAATTGCGCTCGCAACCCTGCTGTCAAAAACAGAAAACTATCCTAACTGATTCAACAAGCATAATACCAAACTTAAACCCCGTTTAGCTCCTCTTAGAAAATAGGGATGTTCCCCTATAGGGCATAACATCATGCCCCTCTTGGACGTAACATTGAGCCTGTCTAAGCCACTCTCGGGCATAACATTGAGCCCCTCTTGGGCGTAACATTAAAACCCATCTAGGGCGTAACATTGAACCCCTCTTGGGCGTAACATTGAAAACCATTAAGGGCATTTCATAACGCTGAGCCCATCTAGGGCATTCGACAAGCCCCTCCAGGGCATAACGCTGAGCCCATCTTGGGCATTCGGTAAACCCCATCAAGGGCATAACGCTGAGCCCATCTAGGGCATCCATTAAGCCCATCTAGGGCATAACACCTCTAACAGGCAATTCAATCTAAGAAAAAAAAAATACCCCTAGAAACTTGACTCTGGTTGAAATACGTTCAGTAGGAAATCTGCAAAATAGTCATATCTCTGTGCATTCACTTGGGACACGAAAGCTCTCACTAGATAACTCGTAGCCCGACCTAGGAGCGATACTAAAATCAATACGAATTGATAATGAAGGGACCGTCACGGGATTACAACCGAAAATAGAGTTTCTGGCTTGACATCTATAAGTAAATTAGGCAAATTAAATTAGATAGAATGCCCCAATCATGAATAAAGGTGCTCCAGTGGAAAACCATCTAAACGCAGAATGGGCCAGAAATGGGCAGACATCCAAAATGGTACGCTAAGAGCTCCCTTAGCACTGTAAGATCTCGTATGGCTGAAGACTATGCACGTTAAGTAAACCGGGGAATGCAGCCGGCTGTCGTGATGGGACCAATTTTGGGCAAAGGCGTATGCACCGCTGGAACCGGGTTGGTAGAATCTGGAATTGAAAACATTTAACGGTAGCGTTGAATAAACATGCGAACCTATCACAGGTATGAGGACCCGCTAAACCGTCGACAGCATAGATCAAAGGGCTCTTAAAGCCATCTCGTTAATGCGTTGAAACATGAGGTTAAAAAAAGAAGAATCTAAAATAAATATAAAATAAATATGGTAAAGATGGCGTTGTAGAATCAGACATTATGTAGAAAATGCGAGGCGCAGTAGTCAACTGGATATGGTTCTTGGCAGGATAGAGAAGATTGAGAGAACTTGGTTTGAAAATTCGTGTTGGTGCAAGTCAAAAAAAGTTATGAGTAACAAAGAATCACGAGTGTGAATGTAAATAATTTTGATGTTAGAGAAGTGAAAGTGAAAGACTTTTCCCGCCTTGCTAGCTAATTGACGATGAAAATGTGTTGTTGGTTCAATTTACACAGTGCATTTTCAGTTATTCATTGTCTATTTTCGGTTGGGATATTTGACAATGGAAAAGACTTTCTAAATCAAATACAATAGATTGCCGCAATTTCAAAACAATTAAAAGCCCACATCGATAATACGTCACGTGCAATGACTTTATATCTGATCAGATGAGACATTAATATTAATTATCAAAATATCAATTGACACAACAAATGGTGACTGAATCTTTAATATTCTTTAAAGTAAGGCCCGATTCAAACATTGAACTTCACATTTGCCGAATCTAATGAAAGGAGGCCGTAACAACATGTCATTTCTCTAGAGCTGCCTTTCCCCATGCCAGGACAATTTGAGCTATGTTTAGCAGACATCGCGCCATCAGCCATTTCTTTTTCAACTCTCCAGCAGTATTCGAAAAAAGAACGAAAGTCAAAATTTATGGTATTTTGCTGTTCCTACTCTTGCATAATGAAACGGAAAGTTTTGTAGTTAGCTAAAGTATCAAGTCTGCTGTTTTATATATTTTGACATGAAAAATGGCGGGAAAATGGTGATCACGTGGTCATTTTTCGGTCACGTCTGCTATGGACGCACTTATATAGAAAATATTGGGTCTGGAGCGGATAAACAGGGCACCACTCCTGGCCGTCACTTTTTTAGTTTCCCTTAGATCGAAATGAGGTTCATGACAGGCCTGCACCGACCCCGCTATGTGGTTTTGCGGTTGCGATGCATTTATATTAGCTTTCAAAGTTTGGCTGTTATGAGTCGTGTCGTTAAGTGATTTACGTCTTGTATGATGTGTTAGACGGCGTTTTGTAAATAGTTTTCAGGAATGGTTGGTTTTGAACGAAACTCCATTTTTCATCAGTATCTGTTTAAGGTTTTTCAGTCGTGGGTGAAATGTTGTGACAAAAGGCGTTATTATCTCGCGAGTTTTTTTCGTTTTGTTTTCATGCCAATTGCGTTCCGGCAAAAGTGAAATTTAGAATACCAGTGCATTTAGGAGGGTGCTGATGGGGTTAACAGTTAACTGACAATTGCCCAAAAATATAGTAGTTAACTGATAAATGAAAAGTTACCGTATTTTCTCTATTAAATGCCCCCGGCGTTTATTTCAAACTTGGCCTTGTGGACCCGGCGTTTCTTTGTATCAGCAGTTTTTTCTCGCCCGCCATTTTTTAAGAAAGGGTTATTATTCGTTTTTCTTGGCAGCCTTGTACCTTGCCCTTAAATCTTAAGTTTATTATACCACAAACAAACGTTTGAGGAGCTTACTTACAACTTCCTCAATTATACCCGGCGTTTATTCGGGGCCCGGCGTTTAATCGAGAAAATACGGTAACAGTTAAGTGACATTCTATTAATTATACTAAATGAACGATTGTTGTTGTTAATAAAAGCAACATATCAAATGAAGAATGATCCTCGCAGTTGTGAACGCAATTTAAGCAATTGCGAAAAGAAGCCTGAAAAAAAATTCAGGACTTCAACGGGGTTCGAACCCGTGACCTCGCGATACCGGTGCGATGCTCTACCAACTGAGCTATGAAGCCACTGACGTTGGGAGCAGGTCAATTGTAGGTTCATATGTTCCCGTGAAAGGAGTGAGTATGAAATGATATATATGAAATAAATCATATATGAACTGCGGAAATGAAATCAAATGAAGAATGATCCTCGCAGTTGTGAACGCAATTTAAGCAATTGCGAAAAAAAGCCTGAAAAAAATTCAGGACTTCAACGGGGTTCGAACCCGTGACCTCGCGATACCGGTGCGATGCTCTACCAACTGAGCTATGAAGCCACTGACGTTGGGAGCAGGTCAATTGTAGGTTCATATGTTCCCGTGAAAGGAGTGAGTATGAAATGATATATATGAAATAAATCATATATGAACTGCGGAAATGAAATCAAATGAAGAATGATCCTCGCAGTTGTGAACGCAATTTAAGCAATTGCGAAAAGAAGCCTGATTTCATTTCCGCAGTTCATATATGATTTATTTCTTATATATCATTTCATACTCACTCCTTTCACGGGAACATATGAACCTACAATTGACCTGCTCCCAAAGTCAGTGGCTTCATAGCTCAGTTGGTAGAGCATCGCACCGGTATCGCGAGGTCACGGGTTCGAACCCCGTTGAAGTCCTGAATTTTTTTCAGGCTTCTTTTCGCAATTGCTTAAATTGCGTTCACAACTGCGAGGATCATTCTTCATTTGATTTCATTTCCGCAGTTCATATATGATTTATTTCATATATATCATTTCATACTCACTCCTTTCACGGGAACATATGAACCTACAATTGACCTGCTCCCAACGTCAGTGGCTTCATAGCTCAGTTGGTAGAGCATCGCACCGGTATCGCGAGGTCACGGGTTCGAACCCCGTTGAAGTCCTGAATTTTTTTCAGGCTTCTTTTCGCAATTGCTTAAATTGCGTTCACAACTGCGAGGATCATTCTTCATTTGATTTCATTTCCGCAGTTCATATATGATTTATTTCATATATATCATTTCATACTCACTCCTTTCACGGGAACATATGAACCTACAATTGACCTGCTCCCAACGTCAGTGGCTTCATAGCTCAGTTGGTAGAGCATCGCACCGGTATCGCGAGGTCACGGGTTCGAACCCCGTTGAAGTCCTGAATTTTTTTCAGGCTTCTTTTCGCAATTGCTTAAATTGCGTTCACAACTGCGAGGATCATTCTTCATTTGATTTCATTTCCGCAGTTCATATATGATTTATTTCATATATATCATTTCAAAAGCAACATAGTTTTTTCCTAACAGCAAAGCTATTTTGTGACTTTTACCTGCCTCGCTGCGTGACCAGGTGACATATTAACCGATATTATATGCGAAAGGTACCAGGGTCGTAGAGCGTTGACCTTGATCTCCGTGATGGCGTCGAGTGGCGTGGTCAAAGTTATTCTGAGTTTTTATCGAGATGATGACAAAGGATCGGCATTCGAATGACACATAAGTCGCATACCGTTTGACATGACAAAGCACAATTCAATGGACATATAATCAAACAATAAGCGGAAAGTTTGGACTCGGTGAATTTGATTTAAAGTTGTTGCGATTAGAGAAGATCGACCGGAAAGCTGTTACAAAGGCTCAGTTGGAAATGGAGCTACCTTTTCTAATGGGAAGTGCGACAAGTGAGATACATGGTATGTATTCTGTTTCGTCATTTTGTCCTAGCACGCGAACGCGGGTTGACCCCGGGTTTGACCACACGAGCCCTTTTCAGTCTTAGATTAAATGAGTAAGATTTCTGATTACACTAAAACCTGTATTAAGCAGACTCCAAAGTAAGTGGACACACCGTTGGTATTTTATTCGCTGTGGCTATATGGCCGGTAACCGGTCAAGGTTTTCAAAACACTAAATAGCCGGCAGTCCTATATTCTCAGTAAATTTCTCAAAATCGAAAAATTCCAGCTAATCTAAACTATCATATGTCGATTTAGAAGGGTCAAGCGATCCTGAAATGCTTTATAGATTTCAAGCCTAGTGTTTGGTTTACGCTAGGCTCAGTAGACGAAACCATGTTTTGTGACACTTAGAAATTTTTTCAGCTCGACTGCAAAAACATGGTTTCGTCCGGGGTTTCGTGATATAGAAATCCCACAAAACCGGCTCGTTTGATCAGGATCACGACATATGATAATTCAGAATGGCTGGATCTTTTCGATTTTGTGAAATTTACTGAAAAAATAGAACTGCCGGCCATTTAGTGTTTTGAAAACCTTGACCGGCAGTCGAGCTGAAAAAAGTTCCAAGTGTCACAAAACATGGTTTCGTGATATAGAAATCCCACAAAACCGGCTCGTTTGATCAGGATCACGACATATGATAGTTCAGAATGGCTGTATTGTTTCGATTTGTCAAATTTACTGAGAATATAGGACTGCCGGCCATTTAGTGTTTTGAAAACCTTGACCGGCAGTGGAACTGAAAAAAGTTTAAGTGTCACAAAACATGGTTTCGTCTTCTGAGCCCAACGTAAACCAAACCCTAGACTTGAGATCTATAAAGCATTCCAGGATCGCTTGACTTTTCTAAATCGACATATGATAGTTTAGATTAGCTGGAATTTTTCGATTTTGAGAAATTTACTGTGAATATAGAACTGCCGGCCATATAGCCACAGCGTATTTTATTGGACACAAGCATCAGTGAAATTCGATTTTTTCCTTCCCATACTCTCTGTGTACGATCCTGTATCAAACAGACATCTTTAATACTGACAATCCTTATTACGGTTTTGGAAGCTATCTTGACAGGTGAGAAATTATGGTTTTTAGATGAGAATCTAATGTCGAATAATTTTCGTAAAGCGGCTGTTCTAAGTCCAATCCCGAAAACGCATTCACTCTGGTCATTCTCATGGCCTTTAAAGTAACCTTATCTTAACTTTGCAAATTTAAAAGCCTTACTGATATACGTAATTTCCTACTTGTCAAGCTAAATCACTTGATAAGATCAATGAATGAACATATTGAAATGAACCGATTTCCGACAGCGTGACCCAGTTAAAAAAGAAAAAACATAAAACTTTCTTATACAAGCGCATGAGTATAGGCTACCAGTGTAGCCTCTTGTTAACTGACAATTGGCCGAAAAAAAATAGTAGTTAACTGACAATTGGGTACCCCCATTAGCACCCTCATTTAGCAGTGCTAGATTAATTTGTCGTGTGTTTGGCCTTGTTTACAAAATGGTAAAGTAAGCTCACTGTAGCTGTCGAGAAAAAGCTGCGCCGGGTTTACAGCTCTTTACAGGCAAATTCACCGCGAGAAACAACTTCAAGCATCACGCTTCAGTGAATGTTCTGACACCTATAGAATGAATTGAGTTCTGGTCATTTCACGAACAGAAATCTAGAACCGGAAAGGAGGAAAGAGTTACGCGGTTAACATCGGAACGGATAGATTGCCGTCCAAAATGGTGGCGCTGTTCAGATGTGTGTTACTTTTCCTTTATACCCTCTTAAAGTTTGATGTTCCCAATGTTTACGTATTTTTCTACGAAAGAGACGATAACTTAATTTGTAATAGGAACGAAATTAAACAAGAGTGACAGGAGCAAAAGTTTCATTTGATTCAACAATATAACAGATAAATTGAGACAATTAGCCACAGCTTGAATGATAATCGCATCAGCCCATGTTCCTTGACATGACATATTATTCAAATATTCTTGCCAAGAGTGTTCAGTATTACTCTCTATAAACTGTTCTGGGTTATATACTAATTAAAATATTCAATGCCAAGACTACGTATATAAAAATGGTTCGTAGCATCGCCATACAATTGATGTGATACGGCACGAAAAAAACAATCGCCACCTCCTCCAACATCAAGAGCAATTCTATTTAATTCAGATAACCTACTTTCTAGTAGTAAAACTGAATCTATAGCACCTGAACCATTAAAAGCAACCATTACAAACAATTGATAATTTTGTTTAACGAAATAATAGATTTAAATATATTTTTTCTTGCTTTAAGTGTGCTATATTCTTTGCTAATAGAGCTACGTTGAGCGCTCGAAGGCAACTCTCTTGTGTCAGGATTTCAATGCAATCAAGCTACGTTGAGCACTCTAAGGTAACTCTCTTGTCCGCTTTAGGATTTCAATGTTATCAGTACGACACGCAATTGATATTCGTCTTCTTTTTATAGACTTTATACGCCAAGAACGTTTTCTCTCTCTTACTTGCCACTCAAACAATACATTGTCTTTTTGTCAAATAGAGACAAAATCTCTCTTAAAAAAATAAACACGCTGAAATCGCTTATAAAATGCTTCTTAAAATGCTTCCTTGATAACTTTTATAAACAAAATCAGGAACATTTTTACGTCTTTTGCGTACTGTTGCATAATCAAACTGTAATAGCAATGATTAATTGTTTTAAAATAGCACAAAACCGAAATCCATACTCTTGCATAATCAAACCGAAACATTTTTAGTTAGCTGAATAAGCAAAATCTACCCTCTCTTGCATACTATTGCATAATCATGACACCTAAATATTTAATAACTATTGGAAAAGCAGACAAAGATTACAACTCAAAAAGCGAACAAAAATACAGCGTGAGATTTCTCAGCTTCGTCGAGCGCGAAAAGTTGACTCGTTTAACTTTAAGCGAGTTGACTTTAAACGAATCGTAAAATTAACTCTTTTCACGAGATTTCACTTTGACATTCGTTAAGCGACATAAAAAATCGCTCCTCGCTGTTCATCATACCGGGTAGACAACGTATAGCAGAACCCCGGAGGAGGACTCGCATATGTGGTTGGGTGGAGGTGCTCGTCGTATCTTTTAGGGGTTAAAATTAGGGGATCTAGGTATCTTTTAGAATATATGATTAAAAAAACTCATTTTCCCAGAAAATGGTATCTTTTAGTGTGTTCAGGGTTTCACTTTTTTTCCTGACGAGCACCTCCACTTGACGACTTATAGAGGTCCCCCCCCCCCCCCCCTCCGGGAGCAGAATATTCTTACCAATTTTTTCTTTTCACGATATTTCCGGTTGTCACTCGCTAAGCGACTTAAAAAGCAGAGCAAAATAGCATGTTCTTTTGAGCGCAGCTATCAAATGTACTGAATAGGACAGCCTCTGACTCAGTTAAACTTCCCATATGACTAAAAAAAAAATTGCCGAATTGACCCCTTTCATAAAATAGAAGTCCGTATAAAGGTGAATATTTTAAGTTCGTTTACCTACAGGTTGCAACTAATTTGATTGAACCTGCACTTGGCACCGGTAGCATAGTATTGGCTGACCCGTGTACTTTCGCTTTTGTGCTATTTTAAAACAATTAATAATTGCTATTACAGTTTCATTATGTAACAGTACGCAAAAGACGCAAAAATTTAAGCCATTGAAGGCTTGCCGCAATTC
This sequence comes from Cladopsammia gracilis, assembly GCA_022457155.1. Lineage (NCBI taxonomy): Eukaryota > Metazoa > Cnidaria > Anthozoa > Scleractinia > Dendrophylliidae > Cladopsammia > Cladopsammia gracilis. The sequence goes on along the minus strand of JAJGOT010000205.1, from coordinate 486,839 downwards.
CATTCAACCGTCATCATTATAAGCCAAAAAATCAACACAACTATGACATGTTTACCATACTATTGCACAATCAAACCGCTTGGCCAATCATAATGCAGAACGTAGCTAATACAGGAAATCGCCTGCTGCTGCTCTCTGAGTTGACCTCTGATACGCTTGGTTAATTGCACGCTTACTTGTAACTCTAAAGTTTTCTTTCCACCAGTGATCGAGTGCATTGTTATTTAGAAGTTGCTGAAACCAATTCTGTGGTCGTGGAAATACCCAAACCCTCCTTGGCGGCGAGCAAGTTCGTGGCGAGCTCCTAAATGTAAATAAAACGCCGACAAACCTTGAAGATAGCGTAGTTGAAGGCGTCTTCTTCGGGGTCTTCTCGCAAAAAAAACTGCCGGATTGTTATATTTATCGAATGATAAGCAGGAGAATGACTGAAATTAAACTTACAAGATCTCGATTCGTGTCATCCATGTCGATCTGTACGTTTTCGCGCGTAAACTGCAGTGTCAGTGAACTCATATCTTATTATATTTTACCCTGGGGAGTCTTTTACTGTGTAACCGCATCCCCAAGAGTAAGATGAAACCTGAGATAAACCGAACCCAAGCCATTAACCTTTGGGAAGGCCCCATAACCACAACTCAATAGAAAAAAACGCAAAGTTCATGCTATTTTGCTCTGCCATACCGCTCATATTAACACACAAACTTTCCTGTCCCATTAACTTTCTTATAACCTCTCCATTAGTAAAATACACCGTGAAATTCTCAAACTACGTTTCCCAAGAAAACGCATTTAACCTATTTTTACCCTTTTAAAGTAGCTATAATGGCTTTACGACAAATGATTGAAACTGATAGGTAACGTGAGATATCGAAATTTAACAAGGACTAATACCTTTGCGGTAACGTAATGTGAGATATGACAAGTTCATCACAAGTTCTGACATCCCAATACCCTAGGGAAATTAACAATAGGTCCGGGGGTGCTACCCAAACATTTTAGTGGCAGTATGTGACGCCCTTCTTGAAATCCTAACCGCTTTAACCAACCATATCCTCAATGCCCTAATATAGCTTCTATAAAGAACGAACAAGAAACCCCCCCGGACAAAAGTCCACAAAATTTTGTTAACAACTTTTGTCCCTTTTTAGTACTCGACTCCGAAATCTCGCTTAATGCGCAAGCGCATTAACGAGATAAAAACCGTGCCATCACTGGGTGTAATCGACATAATCAATAAACTTGAATATAACACCTGCAATAGTATTTAGATCCCTTAATAGTATCCACTGCATGTCGATGTCAACGTCGTTGAACAGACAGCTCTGAAAGATGCCTACTGCAGGCTGTTGTAAAGCCGGACCTTTAGATTATCAGTAGACCAGGTAACTGGCTTACTGGCCTCCTAGAAAGCTTTCAATGACAGAAAAAACGGCAGGCAACTCTCTGAACGTGGAACCTTGCGCTTTCTCGAAGTCGGAACGGGTATTGATGAAAAATTTTGCCGTCGAAACTATAAAACTTCCACAAGATGAGGCCAATGCATCGGAATATATCACCTAAGAGGACTTATGACGGGCTGGCGAAATAGGTATGCCGTTAAGGCTCGCTACGTTGGTTTTCCCGAAGATCAATTCAGCAAAACTCTCGGGAAGAAAAGTGAACGTAAGAGTTCCATGTCGACGCAGTGTTGATCATAGCAAATAGATTTCTAGTCATAAGCAGGGAGAAGTTGCCCACGCAGTAGCCGAGTGAAATAATTTTCCCCGCTAACCCTCGCAATCCTACGAACTGGGACGCGAAAAGAAGCGACCAATATGGAACAATATGGAACACATCTATTTGTCTGTCTATATGTAGCGTAAATTTCCGACGTGGCCGCGCGTGTTGATGACAGTTCCGAGCCGAGAAATTACCTGAGTTGGGCCCCAAGACATTTGGCTTCATTAGGAAGAAAACCAGAGGTAAGCAAATCGGCATGAACCTGAAGGCTCGCAATCTTTGCGTTGTTGTAACCGACAGCAGCGACGAGACCGTCGTCTAAGAAGACAACAATTAACCCGGCTTCAGATCTCCATTTCTCAATTAACGGCTTAAACAATTCCGTACTGAAACAGGTAAGGCGCTAAACTAAGACCGAAAGGTAAAACTGAAAACTTATAAAATATCTAGCGTGATCGGCGGAAAATGTCCAAGAAAAAGAAAGAAACTTTCGATGAACGAAGATCTTCAACATGATGATGACCACAAGATCATAAGAGAACATATAGTCTCCCGGATTCTAAATCTCTTAGGCAACATTCAAGTCTTCGCATCTAAAATTTTCTCTTGTCGTGACGCACATCTAAAATAAAACGTGTTAAACAGATTTTTGCGTTAACACAAACAAAAGGTCAATAGTGAAAGGTGGCTCGTAAACTTCAGTAATACAATGTGGACTAATGAGCTCGTTTATGACATTCTCAACGGAACTAGAATCCTTCAAAGCTAACGCGTTATTACTGGCCGTAAAAGACGTGGGAATTTTGAGCAACGGCAATTTGCATACAAATGGAATAACATCGATAATAAACTTCGGCGCGTTAATTAGACTGCTAGCAGTCCCTCTCTGGATAGTCGAGCGGGCGAGCTAATACGCGATCGGCGATCCCAGCGGCGATCCCAGCGGCGAGAGAACGAAAGTAATGCGAACCGAGGGGGCTCTGGGAAAGAGGCGGGAAGGGAAAGAGGGACTGCAGTCTCTTCTGTAACAAACGCGTTCAGATAACTCCGCCCACTAAGTGTGAGAACCCATTACAGTCAAACCGGATGTTCTTTTGATGGCAACTTTGCAAACTTCCGCCGCAACATTGGTATTTTGATTGACAGTTTGCTTCGAGCAAGTTGGAAGTTACGCGAGCAAGTTGCAACTTTCGCGAGCAAGTTGCTATTTCAAACTAGTTGTCAGTTGCAAATTGCGAATTTTGTGAAAACACGTCCTTCTTCAGTTATGGCTCACGTACATCGCAATAATACCACCTCGGTTGAGAAAAGAGTGAGAATAATGGTCGTCTGGTGTAAAACAAGAACAAATCGCACGCATTGTTGGATTATCAAGGCAAACTGTATCCAATATTGTAAACAGATCTTTACAACACGAGACGTATTTTCCCGGTAAACCTGGCTGAGAGGAACGAACAGTTTCTACTCCTGACATCATAGAGTTTGTGGAATACTGCAAGGTAACTAAACCAAGTACTTTCAATTCAGAAATCCGGCAACTGACAGCAAGATTGAAATAGGAACTTGCTCGCGAAAGTTGCAACTTGCTCGCACAACTTCCAACTTGCTCGAAGCAAACTGTCAATCAAAATACCAATGTTGCAGCGGAAGTTTGCAAAGTTGCCATCAAAAGAACATCCGGTTTGACTGTAAAAATAAACTAATCTTGTTAACTTAATAAAAGACAACTCCGCCTCTATTTGTCTCACACGCGAAACCGGTACGTGGGCTAAAATAGAACAGTGCTTTGTACTATACCGATTGTGGATTTGTTATTTACAAAGCGGACTCCATTCGCGTCGTTTATTCAAGGACAGAAAATGTAATTTCGGCTGTTCGTGAGTTTGTTTTGATCGCCTTGATGAGCGAAGAAAGGCCTACGAAACCGGTACGGAGAAGAAGTGGAGGAAGAAAGCCGAAGAAAGAGACAGAGGCCTCTGATTTTTGTCGTATGTGTGGGACAAATTTTAAGAATAAGGGAAATTACATATCATCTAAAAACCTTTTCATAACTTCGAAGGATGGCGCTCCGTATAACAAGATCGTGACTGAAAGTCTAAAGCTTTCCACTCTGCACCCAATCTATCTACTTGTGTTTGCATGAAATGTGCGCTAAAAATCAGAAATATGGAGGATTTAAACCTTCAAAATATCGCGTACAATGGACAAGAGGTCAAGTCTGTCTGTTGTGGTTTTCCAGTGGTGTCTGCTATTGTAGAATTTGGCCTGTTTTAGCGTCCTTGTTTGCCTGGCGGTTGGTTTATTGCTTTTGCCATAATTGGCATGTTGGTTTTTGTGTAGGAAAGGTTTTAAACTCATTCTCTAGCTTTTCTCTCTGAAATCGAAATGACAGGATCTGGGCTTCTTTTGGCCACGGAATGTATTTCCTGCTATTTTGTCACGCTGGGCCCAGCTATTTTAGTTTTCGTCGTTGCAGGATATTAATTTTGCAGATCCATTTAGCAAGCTTAGCAGAGAGAGTTGAAGCTTAAAAAGAAAGCAATTCAACTTGTAGAAACTTGAAGTTTGCCTTAATCAAGGCTGTGATTTTAGCATCCATTCGCTTCCCGTTATAGCCGCGTGGAGCTGCGATGTTTATAATTCCTCCGTTGTCAATTTTGACAGTCTAACGACTGTTTTGTTTATGCCACTATCATACAAGGACCGAGCTTCGATAAATAATTATTATTGATTTTCCAAAGCCAGTTGGTAGCACAGCCATGACATCTTTCCCCGATAGAAGCGCTTCCACTGCTAATGTCTGTTCTTCTTTTAGGGTCTTTTAAAACTAAACAGCCGAGGCGACCAGACAAATTGTCTAAAACATTTTCATTCCCGCTATTACATGTCATCATCTCAACTCTGATGTGAAACTGGAGATATCGATTCACACTTGATGTGTCAAGATTGTTAATACTCGTCGAACCTCCCTGACAGCTTTCTATTGTCTATGAACCAATCGGAGTTTTCCGTCCCTGGTGCGGCGGGGAATTCGAACGCGAAAGTTACAGAAGAGACTGCAGTCCCTTTTCCTTCCGCCTCTCCCCCAGTTTCCCCTCGGCTCGTTCGCTCGCTCCAGTCTGATCAGCTGGCCCGCTCGATTGACTGAAAAGGGACAGCTAGCAGTCTACGCGTTAATGCCCTTCCAGAACTCGATTACTCGACACGACACGAATTCCTGGTCAGATTTAAATTCGCATTGTACTTCGGGGTCCAAAAAACAAAATATAGAGATGATGGGCAAGAGTCCTCCTGATAGTAATCTTCGTCCAACTCCATGTCTGAACAGAGTCAGGGGTTTTCCGCACGCAAACCAAACACCAGTAGCAGATCTTTGCACTAAATGTTGTTGATTAAGGCGAGAGAAGAAATTAGATGATTGTTGTCTTGCGATCTGTGGAGATTTAGCCTGAATGGACGTCGGCAAGGTTTTCGTTGGTGGGAAGAACGCGCGGTGAAACGCTTACGGCTCTGTAAATTTTCTTTTCGTCTTCTTCGTCGTCGGCCAAATCATGATGTTTGTATTCATTGACAGTTTTCCAACCAAACGGTGACTTATCTGCAAGCAGGATGAATTTTTCACGCTCTTGCACGAGAGCCAAACCTTTGTCTAAGGCATCCTTTAATTTCTGCATGTCTTTGCGTTCCAGAGCGGCCTTTGCGTCCTTCATGGTTTCTTTAATCGCTTTATTGACGTTGTACTTGTCCTCGCTGCTCTTCTTGTTGAATTTCGGAGTGAAACCGCGCTTGATTCTTTTGATTTCTGTCATCTGCTGGGCAGCCATATCCTCATGTGAACGCTTGAGATCTAAACTGGAATCTTAAACCAGAGTCTTAAACTGACCAAGAAGGTCCTGGTTGTTCTGTGTTATTAGTCGTACCGCTGTAGCCTCATTCATATTGCCAGGGAGGAAAGCAAAAAATTGGGGTAACATTGAACTTGTTTGAACAGTACTAGAGGCGGCGAGGCTGACCGTAGAATGACACAAATCTATCAACGAACACTTTTCAAACTCACGAACCGTGAGCCCCTGCGCACTACACTAGTCCCCGGTTCTCTGCTCCGTGTCGGCAAAATATTAATTTAGGTCAATACCGATTATCACAAATTACATTTCTGCACATCTTCGGACCGTCCCGTCTCCTGGGCATTTTACTGCACCGATCTCCCATCCTGTGCGTCCATCTCTCCACCCTCCCCTCCTTTACCTCGAACGCCGTCCAATGGGTAGGCAGCTGTTTACAGCCGATCGATCGAGTCTTTCCCAACAGATGTTCCACCGAAGCGATTGTTTGTGTACTCCTCAGTAAACACGGTCTCCGGTCAGAGCGAAATTTGTCAAAATGCATAAAAATGCATCAGATCTACGACATTGTAGAAGAAAAAAAAAAACAATGTAAAACAATCTTTTGAAAACACAAACATTTGAAAATGAATTTCACTAAAAAGCGCAATAGCCCAATTTCGATATATTAAAATTCAACTTGAAACAAAAGACATCACTACGAGGCTTAAGGGAATAAATTATATAAATCCCTACTATTCATTCCCCTAAGCCTCGTAGTGATTTCTTTTGTTTCAAGTTGAATTTTACTATATCGAAATTGGGCTATTATTCAGTAATATACAACCAAAACTGTAACTTTCGGCGATCGTGATATAAATTCTCTTTTGTCAGTTTTAGTTACCAAACACCTGATAAAAATTATTCATTCTTCTTTGAGTTTTTTCTTTTGCATTGAATGCAAAAACAAACACTTAAAGAAGAAAAGCAGAATGAATTATTTTTATCAGGCAGAAAACGGCAAAGACGTCAGCAAAGTACTTATTTATTCAAATCCTGCCTTTATACTAATGTCAAAAAACATACGAACTTTCCGAAAAATCACTTTGTTGCCGCCAAAATCATTCAGTGGTAACGCTCACAGAGTCAGTCAGGTTCTCTGCAGTGAATCACATAAATTTATCTCTGATTTTATCGTGTTTAGTGAATCGAGTTCGAAGACCAAAAAAAGAAACAAACGTTTGTTTTATCAGTAGTGAACCGGAGTATATGCACGATTTGTTACTGTTGTTATACCGAACAAGAAAAATAATTTATCGGTTAGCGGAAACTTAAAGTTTCGATATGACGTTAGCCACGGTCTTGGAGTCAACAGCCCTCTGTATTATCGGTTTCGTCGCAATAATTTGCAACTTGAGTTTATTCTTCGTCGTTTACAAGAACAGAAACCTTCGCATTATCACCAGCATGTACATTGTAAATCTAGCTGCTGCAGACACCTTGGTGTCGGTATCAAGTATGCCAATTACTGTAGTGACAATTATCAAAGAGAGATGGGTGTTCAGACACACAGCTTGCGTGGTGCTTGGGTTTTTCACAATGTTATCGTTTATAGCGTCCGTCATGTCTCTCGGCATGATCGCCATTAATCGATATTTTTACATTGTAAAATGGAACACTTACACCAACACCTTCTCGAAGCGGAAAGCATTGCTTTACGGAGCCGCGGTATGGGTCATCTCGCTATCTCTGGCTTCGCCTCCACTCTTCGGATGGGCGGAATATCGCTTCATTCCTGGAAAATCCTACTGTTTTGTTTTCTGGCCTTCAAATGTCTACTTCATGTATTTCATGATCACAGTTTGCTTTTTCGGGCCTCTTACAACGATGGCCTTTTCATATTACAAAATTTTGGCGTTTGCAAGGGACGCGAAACGAAAACTTGATGTATCAAGAAACAACTTTGCATCTCCGCCTCAACGCCGTGAGCCTGCAAAATCAGATGAAACGCAAAACAACATTCCAGACATTATTGAACTTTACTGTGACAAGGATGAAAGACCACAATTATTCATACAAAAAGACAACAAACTAGACGTTATTGGGCTAGACTTTAACAATATTGAAAGTCCTAAAACATTAGGGCGAATGGAGTCTAAACTCAATTTACGCACTAAGTTTCGTGTAGCACGGGACGACGCTAGAACCACAAATACGTTAATTTTAATGGTCGCACTATTCGTAATTTGCTGGGCACCATTTGCTGTGACCATATTTTTTGATGTGTACCACCCAAGGCCCTTACCACGCACTGTAGATATAATATCGTTGCTGCTCGGTTATCTAAACAGTGCGTGTAATCCTATATTGTACGGAATGCGCAATACCGCTTTCAAACGAGAACTTCTGAATCTCTACTCAAAAATTATACCCGAACGGTTTAAACCTTCAACGATAACGCAACTCAAAAATAAAAATAAAATGCACACTGTCGCAAATTCCAGACGGGGAGCGAACTGATAACATTAAAATTCCTAAGGCTTCTGTCAAAATGTTTGGGCTAATAAAGACAGACATTTTGACATTTATGAGCCCGTTAAACTTTATAGAAGGCGTATCACTTAACGGCATTTTTAGAACCTTGTTGAAAATGTTCATTTGTTGTAAATTAAAAATTGTAATTAATGATTGAATATTAACAGCGAATATTTTTATGACCGCAAAGAAACGGTTAATACTAAAATGTGAAAGCTAAGTCGTATTTCTGATCTGATGTACAGCTGGAGCTGTTTTCGGTATTTTTGCCAGCAATGTTCTTCATACGCATCGAAAACTCAATGCAATAAAAAATCCTTCTTCAGACGTTGTGTTTCTGTCTCGGTTAATATATCGTGTTTTCATGACAGTTATGGCCAGCACCTTGCTTGCTTTATATTAGGAAAGGTTAAATGGATTTTAGGTCGCTGTAAGAAGGACTTCAGGCTCAAATTCGGTGAAAACTTCTGTCCGGGAAACTACATTTTGGAAGCACACGGTTTTTTAATCCCATGATCCCTAGAGCATTCGAATAGGCACGTAAGGCGTGCGTACAAGTACGAAAACATTCCTAACACTTTAAGCTTGTTTTATTATCTTGAAACGGAAAGAAGAAAAATCGCTAAAAGTGATGAAAACAAAGAAATGTGAACTAAAAAGACAAAATATACTGACTAAAAAACTCAAAATTCCACCAGAATGGAAACTGTGATTTCTTGACCGCCCGTCATGAAACCAAAATTGATGAACTGTAATCCACTTCCATCCTTGTTCACTTTTTCTCCAAACTGCTTCTGTTTTGCTTTATAGATTTTTTTTTAACCAATTAAGTTGTATATTTGGTAGCATTTGGTGATATAACATGGAAATAATCCAAGCGGAATTTTGTCATTTCGGTGGGACAGTTCCGTTCCTTTGATTGCGGCATTAGGTTTGACAGTAGCACGACAGGAGCACAACTCTGATTTAGACGTCGTGCCACAGTCGTACTTAATTTACTCCAGCCTCGTCACACAGGGTCTTCTCAGCCACTAGAAACCAAACCCCTAAAAATTCGACGGCACGACGTGTGAAATCAAACCGTGTTACTGCCGTGTAGCCCCGGGCGTGTAGCACGACAGAAAATCAAGTTGCCGTACCGAAAGGGTAGAGTCTACCTGCTATAGCTTAGATGGAGGTCGGACACCTTATTGAGAATTATATAACGTAATGTCGACACTTAGAATTTTATTTTCAATAAATTTTTAACCTGTGACCTTAATCAATCGATCAACCTTTGCTAGGCTAGGGCTAGCGCTCGAAATGTCAGCTATTTGAATCTTTTTACGGTGGTCAATTTACCTTATCGACTCAGTCGATAAAACTAAATCCTCGTGTTGGCTTGTACTTCGTGGAAGATTTATTTATATGTACTTATTAAGGGTTAAAAACTCATTTTGAAATGGTTAGCTTTTATTTACTGTTATGGATATCACTACCTAAAACAGTAAATGAAAGCTAACCATTTCAGAATGAGTTTTTAACCCTAAATAAGTGCCGGGACGTTTTGCAGGCATATAATTCAAATGGACAGACTGCAAATCACAGTAGTTGCTAAATATATATATATATATCTGTGTCGTAACTGTTCATCAGTAGGATGCCTAAAATGTGTTCAATTCTACAATTGGTTTCGGCTCCATTAAATCCTATACCAATTGCAGAACATTTTAGTAGGAGCCACCCACAATGTGAGCACAGTCACGGACAACACAAATAAATAAGAAAAATAATGCAAAGTGAAATTAAGACGTTATTTAACGAACTAAATGCACACGTCAATTAAATAAACAAATAATGCAAGCGCATTAAGTCTTCCACGAAGTACAAGCCCTCGTGTTAGGCGTACCAGGGTAACACCTAGCTTCTCGGGTTGTTTTGGCCTAAATTTAACTATATAAACTGCTAACCCTAAGCTCAACTGAAAGGTACCAGTTACTCTGTTGTATATTCTCATAAAGGTGTCCGACCTCCTTCTGACTCCACCTACCGAATGGTTTCAAACGTCGCGCTGTTAATAAATTCCTGAATTAATTCCTTCTTCACGGCAGAAGCATGACGTCTGAAACGGGCCTAAGCGTCTTAACAATTTCTCAGCAAAAAAAATAAAAAGAGCTTCATGTGGTTAATTTCTTTTAATATGAACGCATCTGTAAGCGCATTATTTACTCTGTTTATGTAACTATATATTAATCAACACGGTTATCGTACCAGTTGTATTTCCACAATAAAGTTCTGTTACTTGAATTCATTTAACACAATTGCAAAATTGACGAAGTTAAATTGTAACGTTTTTGGATAAAAAAAACTGTTGTTTTTAGCAAAAGCCTACTTAACAACAACGACAAGTTTTATTTCAAGTTAAGTTGTAAGTTTACAAAGCTTGTGCCCGGCGCAATTAGCAAGGGCTATTCGAGGCGGGCACAGGAGAATAAGAAAATTTTATAATAAATATATGTATACAGCTATTTTAATTAACGTTGTCGGATGAAAGCTTAAAGCCAAGACCGCAAGGTAGTATGGGTTAGGGTTGATAGCCATTGCATAAACATCCCATACTACCTTGCGGTCTTGGCTTTTTCGCCTTTTTCATTCGACAACGTTAATTGAAATAGCTATATGTATAAAACGGACAATCCTAGAAGCAATCTAGTTTGTCGTGTGGTTTATAGTCAGAGTGAGACAGGAAGGCAGACTGTAGATAATACCGGAAGTACACAATGTTATGGTTTTAAGAGTTGCACTCTAATATCAGAAATTCGAATATAATTGTCCTCTTTTTCCAGAATTTCAAAGAGTTTTCCCTTTAGTTCTCTTTTAAATTGATTTTTGTTAAGTGTTTTGATAGAAAGTGGGATACTGTTCCAAATCAGAACACCGGAAATAGAGAAGGCTCGCTTCATATTTTCAGTTCTAACTTGCTCAACATAATAATTTTTATTAGTAACAGTTCTAGTTCGGTAGCTGTGGACAGTAGCTGTGACTTGGTCGCTTATTTATCAAAGGAACTCTTTACGAAAGTCGATTATAAATGCATGTCAGGCTACATCACTATCGCCTCAAGATATGACAGTTGTACAATATACATTTGCACAGACAGCGAACAAGAATTCACCGTAAACAGCCAATAGTAGCCCGCGGACAGGCTTCCAGTCGGACGGCGGGGTAATATCGTTGCCGGGGCTTCGCCCTAGCCTGCGTAGCTGGCGGGTTTTTTGTTGGCGCGCGCGATAATTCGCGAGCGGCGAAGCCGCGAGTTTCGAGTTTCGAGCGGCGAAGCCGTGTCGAAACTCGCGGCTTCGCCGCTCGCGAATTATCGCGCGCGCCAACTAAAAAACCGCCAGCTACGCAGGCTACTTCGCCCCGGAAAATAGCGCCCCTCCAAGACAGGAGCCTGTTCGCAGGCTAGGCAATAGAGACTGTAAAGGTTCAGGATCACGTGCCTTTACATGTAAGAGGGCAATGCAGAGCACTCTAGATTTTGTAAACGAAAAGTTCAATATTCACTCCATTATCGATGAGAGGGGAGGCATCATGAAAGTGACTCAGCAGGTTAATTCTCGACTGAACAGGGTGCAAGTGTATGTTGTGGTTCAGTTGTATCCTTGGTTCAAATTTTATTTTCCTTTGTTTAAAACTCATTATCATACATTACCATAGCCAAAAACAAAGGAAAATAAAATTTGAACCAAGGATAAAATTGAACCACAACATGTACAACCTTGATAAACAAGCGAAGTGCCAGAAGGTTGATACACCCGTTTCCACTGGTGATCCTCTCCTGCTAGTACGAATTAAGAAGGTGTAGAAGCTGGGCCGTGCAAAATTCTGTTTTCGAATTCTGTTCGTATTTACGAATCTTTATATTCAGAAGTATGGTGTCTAAGAATCTTTACGTAATATTTCAACAACGAGTGCGAGGATTTCATCAGAGGTTCTCAAACTCAGTAAGTATTCAAAAGGTTATTAGCCAATCGGAGTATTCCATTTCATCAAAGGTTCCAAGCACCTCGAAAGAATAAAAGCATTCAGCCTGCGGCCTCGTGCTTTCATCAGTTTCTCGGTGTTTGGAAGGTAGTTTACAAAGCTTAAGGTGGCTCCAAGTATTTTTTTTTTTTTTTGGGGGGGGGGGGTCACACTTCCATTTGTGAATGCGCTCAATGAATCTGATTTTCATACCAGACGTTAGGTTTGGATGAAAGTTTGGACGATGCTCTTTTTATGCTAATCAGTCATTGAGAAAAACAGTTTATCCTAAATATCTTTCGATTTTGGGGCTACCCGCGACAAGCGAATAAATGCGCTTTAATCTGTAGCACACCAAATGGGGAAATTTCAGACAAATTAAACTGTTCGATTTTGAATAAATCGGTGAAACATGTGTTTTTTCATGTTTGAAATATAAGCGGTCAAAATATTTCATAGGTTTCACAAATTATCTTTAAATTACCACAGAATGTTTCCTCGGACGTAAATCATTACTCCCTGCAAATAACTCTGACTAACTCCCCGGCAATAAAGAGATCGAGCTTTTCATTCAAATGCAGTTTTAAGAGTGAAAACGTCAAGCAAAACTGCATTTGAATGAAAAGCTTGATCTCTTCATTGCCGAGGAGTTAGTCACAACTATTTGCAGGGAGTAATAACTTAAGTCTGACAAAACTTTCAGTGGAAATTTAATGATAATTTGCGAGACCTTTGGAATGTTTTGACTACTTATATTTAAAACATGAAAAACACGTGTTAAAAATGTTTCAGCGATATATTCAAAATCGAACAGTTAAATCTGTTTGAAATTTCCCCATTTAGTGTGCTATACTGTGACGATTATAGCGCACTTATTCGCTTGTCGCGGGTAGCCCCCAAATCGAAAGATATTTAGGAAAAACAGTTTTCGCCATGTTTGTTTACCGTTGCTATGGAAACGCTGATTAGCATAAAAGGAGCATCATCCAAATCTTTCATCCAAGCCTAACAACTGATATCAAATTCAGATTCATTGAGCTAAAATAAGATTATGTATAAGTGCATTCAAAAAGGGAAGTGTGACCCCAAAGAAACTACTTGGAGCCACCTCAGAGTCTGACCCATCCAGTTTGCATTGCGCGCTTCTCTTATTGTTATGATACGGCTCTATTCCATATTTGAGCAAGCATATCACCTCTTGCACGAGTGAATTTCTCATCTACAATACAGTATGGACTTTCGGGGGTCCTGAAAATGGCGGATGAGCCAACGTAGGCGCGCAATGTAAGTAGGTGGTAAAAGAGACTTCTGAGACACCCTCAAATTCCCCTGAATTTCACACAAATATTTCAGACCCAACAAATCTGACAAATTCAACAATTTCTGTCAGTTTCCACACAACTTGTCATTTTATCAAATCTGCTCAAACTCATCAGAATTGCGTGGTATCTGTTGATTTGGACTGATGATAAATAATGTATTATGTGTGACAATCTGCAGGAAATATTTGTGTGAAATTCAGGGGAATTTGAGGGTGTCTCAGAAGTCTCTTTTACCACCTACTGACGCTAAATTCAGCACAAGACAAAATCTTGAAATTGGCCAATTTCAAGATTTCTCCGCTGAATTTCCGCAGAGGAAAATTCTTTTCAAATCTCAAAAAATTCTCTCCCGGCAAGAAAATGTCTGATTCTGAAGAAGAAGAAATCGATTTCACTCCTGAAATTATTCGAGAAACCCACACAACATGGCATTCTCACAAAAATCCCAGGCTGGAACATTTCAAAAATATCATCCGCAAAAATCAGGGGAAAAATCAAATTCCACTCAAAGATCTCGAATTTTATCAAGAACAAATTCTCTCCCAAATTCCCCGTGACGAAATCACAAGAAAAAAAGTCAGGGATTTCGTCAAAGTTTCCAAGTGGAAAAAAGTCAATGGCAACGACCACACAATTTTTAATCACATAACAGGTCACGACGGAAATGATTATGAACACCTGGAAAAATTCCTCATCGACGACTTTAAATATTTTTCACTTGCATATAATGACCTTCATCCCAGCAGAAAAAAGTTTCTCAATTGCCACCAAGTTCTTTTCGCCCTGTTGAAGAAGAATGGTTTCAATCCAAATGAAGATGATTTCAAACTGCTCAAACTTCCATCCAGACGGGCGGAACAAGAAAAAATAATCCAAACAATCTTCAAAAAATGTCATTGGAAATAAAATGGATCCATTTGAAAAAATAATTTACACTGAAGCCGAGCGAAGCGAAGCGAGCGAAGCGAGCGAAGCCAGTGACCATGAAGATTGTTCCACATGTTCAGAGGAAGAAATAAGAAGCGAAGATGAAACCCCAACAACATCGGATGATGAATTTATTGTCTCTGATTCGGAGATGGCGGAAGCTGAGGAAGAGGAGTGGGGAGACGATGAAATTGAAAAACTTTTTGAATCTTTTGCCAATCTCCAGGAGGAACACGAGATTCTCAAAAAGGAACACAAGATTCTCAAAAAGGAACTCCAAAAGCAAAGCGGCCTTCTCTGGGAAATCCACCGGGAAATGAACGAAAGCCAAGCGAAACGAAAGCGATGCTAAGCGGTGTTTTGAAATAACAGACTTTGTGAATATTAATGTGAAACATTCATATTCTGACACGCCAACGCAATCTGTCATTTTGAAATCGCCAGGTGGCATTCTCGGAAAGCTGAATAAATTTTCTCAGAATAACTCGCCACTTCACGTGCCCACACACGCCTGCAGGTCCATTGTCTTTTTTGGCTTCTTTTGTCCGGCGCGTGCTACTTATCTGCCTACAATAAATTTTCACGTGAAAGACAATAGATTTCATTCCACACTTCCCTAACAACCCGAGTCGCTGAAGCTCAACACAAAAATTATTTTTGGCTCAGCCTGTCGATAGGGAAGTGTGGAATGTTTTGACGTCATATGTCTGGGAAGTGAATCATCGCAAGAAACCGATGGTTAAGATAGCTTTTCCACATCGCTCAATGGAACCCAAGAATTAAATTTGACAGGGTAACTTTTCCATTTTACAAGCGCGAGTTTTCGCTTATTATCGCGGCGCAGAACCTTTTCAATTCGAAACACATCTTGCGTTGTCTTTTGAAGTTCCGCCTCGTAAAATGATCCGGTGATTGATTCTCCCAACAGATCAACTAATCGGTACGTTACAGGGTTTGTGTTTAAAACCTCATCGATAACAAATATCTCTTCCGACCAATTCGGCGTGAAACCTTTGTCAAATAATTGCCGTTTAAACTTTGAAATTCTCACCCTGTCGCCAACCCTGAATTTTGCCGGGTTGTGTTTAGCATAAATTAAATCTCCGTATAAATTAGCGAATACCTGCCTCTCATTTTCCTGCTTGCTCGCCTCTGCGGGAGTCATGGCAATGCTCGAATGAAAACGGTGGTTATATTCATACAGTAATTTGCCAAGTTTGTCCCAGTATATTGTATTGTTGTTCTCGCTAAACATTTTAAAGAGTTTCTCCTTAAAAGACCTGTTCCAGCGCTCAACAACAGATGCCTTTTCTTGATTTTCCGTTGTATACAATTTTACCCCATTCTCGCTCAGGAGGGCCTTCATTATTCCATTGAAAAATTCAGACCCTTTGTCAGTCCAGAGCATTTTCGGTTTTCGCCCCTTGAATATATCTCGGAAAGCATCAGCCACTGTTTGACCTCGTTTGTCTTTCAGGGGGCGAATCCAACCGAATTTTGAGAAAACATCGATCACCATCAGGAGATATCTGATTCCCTTGTTCCACCTCGAAAATTTCCCCATCTCGACCAGATCAGCTGCCCAGATGTTGTCAACCCCATACGCAATGACTCGCCTCTTTGGAAAGCGCCGTCGGATTGGCCGGTGTAATTCGATTGCCAGATTTTGAGCCCACTGGCCTTCACTCAAAATCTTTTCCCGTTTTTTGGGGCACCGAGGCCCAGTTTTTGTTTTGCTTGAATTGTGTTTCGCGCCAAAGCATGACCCCACTGTCTTTCTTTCCAGGGAATGGCATCCAAAGCGGCAACCATTTTCCTGTCGGCTTCGTTCTTGCATTTGCGCGGATTCTTTTCCTTCGCGCAGACTGAATAATCCACATCGTGTTGCATAGCAACTGCATCTGTTTTTCCTGTGGGCTGCTGCATAATTTCGAGAATCTTTCCCTTGTCATCAAATCTGACTTGTTTTTCGAGTGGGTTCCAGGGGCCGGTATAATTATGCCCTGGGAGGGTGAAACCTTTCTTTGGTCTTGGCAGCTTCCCAATCAGGGAATGAACATCTAAAGCACCCCCATCCAAATCTGCTCGATCTGTCTTATATTTTCTGTTTGGTCTAATCGCTGTGCTCAGCTCATTCATCATATCAGCAGAGGTTTTGGCAAGAAATGGTTTCATCTTGTCCAGGGCAAAATCCAATGCTTTCTTTTGAGTGTTTTTATTGCGCAATAATTCACTGGCTCCATAACGACCCATTTCAACTGTCTTTTTTCCCAACCAAGGCAGCGCATGCGCGACGCCAGTCAGCGCAAGTTCACCAAAGCCCCCACCTTGTGGGGGCAGATTCAGTTTCCCGATTTCGCTCTGCGGCTCGCTCCGCTCGCTTTCACAAATCTTGTCTTTTTTATTCCGCAGGAAGCGCAATGGCAGAAAAACATTTTTCTACCATTTTTCGCGGTCATATAACCAGATGGACTTTTGCATTCAGTTTGTTTTTTTTCCTTCACGCAATATGATTTCATTTTCAATCGAAATATTCTTTTATGAATTTCTCATTCTCCCCCGAGTCAGTCAGACTGAGAGGTTTGAGAATATCATAGAAATCTTTCCCCTGCGACCATTGATGGAGAAAAAACAGGCAATAATACCCACAAAGAACGCTGTTGATGTTTTGATACTGACTGCTGTTCCAAATCACCGGTTTGGAACTTTTGAATTCCTGGGGAAATCCCATCCCAAAAGAGTCGAAATACCACAGGGCACGATCTCCGGGGGCGCAGCACACCCAGTGAGTTCCGGCATTTTCAAGCGAATCAAGATTGATGATGCAGGGGCTGTGCTCTCGGGGCATGGCTTCATCCCTGGCGAAAATCCCTTTGAAATTGGGAATTTTCAGAAAATCAATCCACTGGAGAAGATCAAGGTTGCTCAGGGGTTTGTTCACGAATTTGGGTTTCAAAGAATCGCCCCGAGAACTGGGATATTGTTGAATGGACTTTTCGATCCCAGCAGAAGTCCCGCTCCTTTTTTGGATTTTTTTCCCATCCCAATTTTTCGTCCCCAGGTTCCGATGAATGGAGGCGGGCGTTGGAAGGGAGTGCCCAATCTTGGCGCTCCTTTTCCTTTTGGGCGACCAACTCTTGGCGCTCCTCTTCCTTTTGGGCGACCAACTCTAGGAGCTCCTTTCCCAAACAAATTTTTCACCATGTCCAGCGCCAGTGGAATTCCGATGGAAGCCAGCACAGTTCCCAACAATCCACCAGATTGTTTTGCTGATGGTTTTATCGTCAGTTGTCCTCCTGATTTCAGGGCAGTCAAAATATCCTGTTTCTGCTTATTTGTCAACAAATGTTTATTGTCAATCAGTTTCTGAATTTTATCTTGGGGAATGAGAAATCCGCCCGTTTGCCCGCCTCCCTTCCCGCTTATCTTTTTCACAACTTGACTCGCTCCTTCACTCGCCAAACCAGCCAATGCTGACAGTCCAAGTGTCTTTGCCAGGGTGGGCGCCAGGGAACGAGCCAGGGGAACAATAGCAGAGAAAAGACTTCCGCCTTGCTTCATCACTTTTCGGATTTGCGTTTTTGATATCTTGATTTCAACTCCCTTTCCCTGAGATGCGGCTTTGGCAATTCGGTTCTTTTGATTGACTGTCAGCATCAGTTCATCATTTCCGCGTGTTTGATTTTTTTTCAGCCTCAGGGTGATAGCGCAGTTTGCTTTGAATGCTCTTCCAAGCTTGCTTTTTTGCCCTTCCGACAGATTTACTTTATATGGGTGATATGTTGTCATTTTAAATGACAAGATATGTTTTTCACAGACCACACGTCACACGATAACCAGCTCATTTCCAATCTTATCAATTTTCACTTCTTCTTCATAGAGAACTATCGCATGTACATTGAAGTTTGCCGCTGCATCTGCGTTCAATCGATATCTGAATATCAACTGCTTGGGATCTCTTGTCGGTTTTTCAGTTTGATAAGTCAGATCGAAATAGATCAACGGGAAAAGAGACTTGAAATTGGCCAGATTCAACTGTGTCCCTGTGTTGTAGTCATTTTTCCTCATTGCATAAGCCATGACATCCTGGAAAATCCTCACTTTGCTTTCACTGTCATACTCTGTTTCCGGGTAGAAAACTCCGTTTCCATATTCTAATCGGCAGTTCAACAAGGATGAATTATTATCCGCTGTATTCAGCTTGAAAGTGTCCATCAGATAGGGATTGTCTTCTGCCTGGACATCATTGGGCGGAGCGGTTCTTTTCAGCCAGACAAAAATATGCCTCACATTGTCGATGCTCGCTGAGATCTGGAAAAATCCTGATGATGTTGCGGGAGCAGATTGCTGATACATTTCCCTCAGATATTTCCATTGCGTTTCTTTCAGGAATGAGCTGACAAATTTGTCAGAGAGAATCTTTGGGAGTCAATCTTGGCACCCAAAGCAAAAATCGATTCACAACAACTCTTCCAGGATTAGCAGCAACGGCGTGTGCCATATGAATGAGGTCCTCATCATCATTCAGTGTTATCTCGAATTGAAGCTGCATAGGCACAAGCATCTTATCCTCCAACTCTTCGAAAAAGGAAAAACGATTCAGGGGAATGATCGTATTAGCGTTTTGAAGATCTCGAGTAATCACTCGCCGAGCTTCAAATCCAAGATTCGTATTAGCGGTTGTTGCATCAGTATCCAAATACCAGAAACTGTTCTTGGCGACTGATCTGCTGAAGTCGTCGGAGTATTCTAACAAATTCTTTGTGAAACAGACTTTATGCAGATTATCAGTATCATAAATAATCTTTCCTGCAGATTTAATCGTCAGGTGTTTAATCAGGGAATGAGCCCCATTGATTACGGTTATTCTTTCAGCGTCATATGCCGCTCCATCTGCTAATTTCTGGAGTTGAAATTGCATCTCGAAATACGCATTATACCAATCATAGAATGCGGATCGGTCATTAATCGTGAATTTATAACCACTTTTTTGTTGATGTTGAGCATTAGCTGGAACTCGGATTGTGTCATCCAGCTGGAAGCGCACTAATTCATTTCTTTGAAGATATTCATTCGATCGAAAAGCCATTTTAAATCATTTTTTTCTTTTTCGAATTCCTTGCCCAGAGATCAACCTGTTCAATATGGCATCAGAACTTTCTCTGGAGGTTGACGCAGGGGCTGATTGTGGCCGAGCTGGTGGCTTTGTTTTGCCTGGTGGCTTCCCCTTTCTCATATTTCCCAGCTTTTTCATGATCAAATCACCAGATTTTTCAACTGCTTTTTTACCGAGTTTATCCCCAGCGTGAGAAATTCCTGATTCCAAGGCTTTTTTCGCAATGGGTTTTGCGAATTTATTGAAGACGACTGATGCGACCTTCCTCATTGGTTTGAAAATATTGTCCACAATCAAACCTGTTCCTTTGTGCCGGAAGACAAACCGCCCCAGCTGGGGGTGGAAAAAACGAGAGAATTCATAACTTTTCATTTTATTTGTTTTTTCAAGATAAGCGAGAACGCTGTATCAGCTCCATTCAAATCAACAACCCGTCTTTTCCCATCAGTGATCCAGATCCGAATGGAGCTTATTCTGTTTTTATTCACAGGGCTGAACATCACTCTCATGGGTTCCAAAGTGAAACTATAGGAGGCCTGCAGAACAGATGTTGAAAAGGAGAAGATGATATCACTCTCTTCCCCATCCACAAGCGAATCACTTGTGAGATCGCAATGAACGTTCAACATATCAGTATCTTGACTGAGGTTTGGAACTCTGGGGCCAATGTTGACTTTGTCTTTCAGAATCTTTTTATCGAAACCAACGAGATCGCCAAAGTTGGATTTCTCGAGATCAAGTTGCCAGTTTTCTTCCAGCGTGATTGTTACTCTGAAAGTTGTGGGAGAGAAAGCAAGATTGATTGGGAATTTTTCATTCTTTCCTGGGGTGGATCCTGCGAGGGGGCCTGTTGCGTTTCGAATTGCCGCATTCAAAGTGGAATAATCCCAAACCCCAGCGGGAAAGGTGATATCGGAAAATGTTTTCCCACCGTCAGAGCTGAATCTGATCAGCTGATTTTTCAATGCCGCATTGATGTTATACCACGTAAAACTCATATTGATAATTCTGTTCAACCCAACAACATATTGGGAATTTGGATCCAAAATAACGGGTCGATTGAATTTTGTTGTGAAATTTTCTGGTTTGTTTCCCCCAGTCTTGACGGAAAAGGATGACAGGACAATTTCTCTTTCGATTTCCATTTTAGGGCTTGAAATACTTTCTGAAAAGCTTCTCATGCTGAGATTTGTTGATGACGTTTTCTTTCAGGAGAAGATCAAGAATGCCAACTCCTTCGTTTCTGATCTCCTGATTCGTATTCCCAGCAAGAATGGAGCCAACGATGACCTCAAGTTTCTGGAGGAGATCTGCGGGGTTGGAGAAAAAACGAATGGCGCCGCCTTTTTTTCTTTTTTTCAACCCCGAACCCATCTGTGTTGCTCTCGTTTTATAATGTTTGATGTATTCATTCAGAGTTTTGAATGAACGATCTATCCTTTGATGTTGCCAATTCTTTTGCTCTTCCGTTATTTCCCCTTTCTTGAATTTTTTGGTGAAAAATGATTTGTAGCCCTTCAACTGATTTCTTCTGTAGTTTGCAATGGCCACAAGATCATTGAGATATTTGATTTTCTTCGCTGATGAAACATTTGGTTCACTGAGAGTTTTCTCCGCAGTATCATAATTCGTCAGGTCCAAGCTATCCAATATCTGATTGGCTGCATCTCCTGCTTCATCTTCATCTTCATCTCCCGGCGCAAGAGCATAATCAGGAGAGACGTCTTCTTCATATTCAGGTGGATCTTCCCCTACCTCTTGCATAATTTCTTCATATGTTGGCGGCCCTGCTGGAATTTGCTTCTTTGTTTGGGATGGAACGGCCTCATCAAACAGGCCTTCGACATCCATATCTTCAAATGGGTCGTCGACTTCGGGGAGATAATCAATCTCCGCTGGTTTGGCTTTTTTCTTTTTCCGGGGAAGTGGCCGAAGCGGCCCCAAATTCGACTCAATCACCTCATCCAGTTTCGCTGTGATGGGTTTGAATGTTTTTTCAAGTCCGATTTGACTTGTCTCTTCGCCCAACTTTTTTCTGGGTGATAGCATTGTGAACAAAGTTGATTTTTTTCCCCAAAGCAGATTTGCTTTTGGCCATTTCTTGCCATTTCAATAAACTCATTTTATATCCTAGAAACATGAATTTGGATGTAGAACAAGATGTAGAACGTCATGTTCATTAATAAAATGAAGATTCCAAATTATGATTGTCAGGATCCAATCACGAATTTCAAACAACTTCACCCGTTCATGCCGGATCGAACTTTCAGAATGTTAATCTGTGGCCCTTCAGGATCGGGGAAAACAAATGTTCTCCTGGATATGATTTTCCGCCTGCTCTTCTACGATAAAATTTTCCTCTATGCGAAAAATCTTGACCAAAACAAATATCAGCATCTGCTGAAAACGTTTCGCCCAATCAGCAAAGAAGCGGGGTATGACGTCGTGGAAGCATCCCCGGATGAAATCATCCCAGTTTCTGAATTGTCAGGGGAGAATCAAAAACTGGTTGTTTTCGATGATTTTGTTTCCGAAAAAAACCAAAAGCCATTGATTGATTATTTCATTCAGGGCAGGCACAAGAAATGTTCTGTGATTTATCTTTCGCAAAGTTATTTCGGAACACCAAAAGATATCCACCTGAATTGCTCGCATTTTTGCATCTTCGAATTCCCAAGCAACAAAGAAATTACGGCGATCTGCAGGGAGAACAATGTCAGCAAAGAAGATTATCGGAAAGCAACGCATGATCCGTTCTCTTTCCTGTATGTGGATAAGCCGAGGAAATTCATTGCCAAAAATTTTGATGAAAGCATTTAAAATGAGTTATTCAAATGGATTGCTGTCTGAAACAAGCACCTCCCAGGGAGGACGAGATGGAAAAGATGGATTGCCAGGAGTTGGTTTCAAGCTGACGCCAGCAGGAGACTTTGATCTTCAAAACAAAAAAATGACCAATATCGCTGAAGGAACGGGGAATTCGGATGCAATCACAAAGCACCAAGTTGACACGCTTGCAACGCAATTGCGGGCAGATTCTCTCCAGGTGGATGGTTCCTCGCATATGACTGGGGATCTTGATCTCAGGGGACAAAAACTCATCAACCCCGGGGGAATAGAAATGAATCGCAAATTGATCGTCAATCTGGACACTGATGAAAACCAGGATTTGTCAGCGGTGAATATGGTCACATTGAAAAAATTCCACCCTGATGCTCCGGCTCACACTCATGAAGTCACGAAGGATATTGATTTGAAAGAACTTTTCAACGTGAAAAACTCAAAACAGCAAACATGGCATGATTTGGGAGCCAATTATAACAACCTGGTTTCTTATAATGACACCAAAAATATCTTTCTCAGCCGCAAAGAGACGTTTCCAATGGAGACGGCTTTGGATATGGGAAATCACACCATTTTTAACGTGAAAGATCCCGAAGTTGCCGATCAGGGCGCAAATATGCGATATGTGGATGCCCAATCCGCGAAAAAACTTTCGTTGGAAGGCGGGACAATGACCGGAAACCTGGATATGAACTCGCAACAAATCAATAACATCTTAACGCCAACTCTGAAGCGGCAACCCACGCCAAAATCTTATGTGGATAATCAGATAGGAGGTGTGGTAGCCCACACGATGGAATTAGAAGAAAAACTTAAAGAATATGTCAATGAATCGCATATCACGTCAACCTCTCACCCAAAGGACGCATTCCGCTATCTGATGGAAAATGTGGATGAATCCAGCTCTGAACATCATATGACAGTGACTGGGATAAGTGATTTTCCAGATTCGCCGCATCATTTCAACAAGAAGGCTTATGACTTGGAAATCACAAAAGATCTTTTAAATGAATACTCTGGGAGACTTGGATTCAATATGTTCAAACTCCCAGAGGGAGAATACACCGTGTGCGTGGAATTCTTCCCCGCGTCAATGGATGGCGTGAGCGTCAACGTTGTGAGCACAAGTCTGAATATCAATCAGCAATCAACTAAGAAGTTTTCGGGGTATTCCAGATCCATCATCCACATGCACAAATGGAGGATTTCCCCACCTGAATTCATTTTCCTGGATTTGAAATGGAGAGGAACTGCCGAGTCAGCCGAAAAAGGAAATGCAAATCTGATCATATATGGCATTGCTGGTTCCCAACCTGATGTTGAAAGCAGCGTCTTCGATTCCCCTTTCGTTTTCCAAGCGGGGAAGATGGTCATGGAGGCTGACTTGGATTTGAATGGGCACTCCTTGTTGAATTTGCCGCTTCGCCCGTCAAAACACTTCATTTTTGCAAGATTTGTGAAAGGAAAACACGGTGATTGTTTGATCTTCCCAAATGAAGAGGAAGATGAAACAAATTATTGGCAACAATTTGGATCTGACTTCCGGATTTTGAATGTCACGGTTTTCATTCTTCAACGCGGATCCACCCCAGTGAGTGGAGCAACCATCATCATGACAAGTGTTGTTCAAGGAGATAGCATCACTCGGAAAGCAGTCAGACCTTCCACCAATTCATTTGGTTCACTGCAGTTCACCTTCAATCTCCATGTTGGGCAGGAAGAAGCTTTCTATCTGGCTCTCTCGGATGGAAATGCCATTCAAAGAGCAAAAGCAACAATTCTGATTGAAAAATGATTTCTCCCTGAAAAAATGAAGCGAGCGCGAAAACAAAGCATTTTTGCTTTCAATCACATCCACCCCGCAATTCGGGAAGAAGAACTGGAAGAGATCAAAAAACTCTTCCGATTTTATTACAAAAGATTTTGGTGCCTCAAACGAGCGCATGGTCGATTCAAGAAAATGAATCTGCTCATGAATTTGACCTCTTCCGGCCTGGTTGCAATCGGGACGATTGCTGGGGCAGCAACAATGAATCCAATCGTGTTGGGAGTGATTTCAGGAGCGGGATTAGTTTTGAAAACCGCGAATGAAATGAAGAATCTGAAAAGCAAAATTGAGATGGCGAAATTCGCTTTCACCACCTATGAAAAAACATTGAGTGATTTGCGCTTCGCTTTGCGGGGAGGAAATTTTGATCGAGCTGAATTTTTGTTTTCAATGGAAGCGATTGATGGGATTGTGATTGATTTGGGGTTGGATTTGGAAAAGTTTGAAAAGGAATGGGAAGGAAGATTTGAGAGTTGAATTTTCATTTCCCGGAAATGAAAAATCAGGGGAAAATTTATTTGAATTTCCTGATTTTATTGAATATGTCAACGTGAAATGTTCTTTCATTTTTCCTCAAAGATGAGACAAATGACAATCGTTTCCAGGGTTGAAAATCTTTTTTTCCCATCTTCTCCTCCAGTTCTGCTAGAGCTTTCTCTTTGTTCACCTGAAAAGCCACTCTGCAGATGATGGAAATGATTTTGATCAAGCAAACGGTTTCATCATTGTATTGGCATTCTTTTTTCTTCCAGTCCAATTCGAGATCTTCATCCGCGAATAAATTATTCGCAATCATTCGACAAAGTTCATCAAAAGATGAAACAGCGATCTTGAATTTTTCAAACCATTCCTCATCCATTGGGAGTGAAGAAAAATCGATTTCGCAAGAAAGTTGTGAATCTTCCGCTTTTGGTTCGCCGAGGAAGAATTTTTTCTTGTCCGACCTCCGGGTGATGGTTGAGTTGTTCTTTTTCAATGCATTTGTGATTGCGCAATTTGAGATTCCATATTCTTTTGCCGCTGAATTGATGGAAGTGAAATTTTTGGTTTTTTTCCCATCGGAGATTGAAAAATGCGTTGCTGATTTCGACATTTTTTATGTGGAGAAAAAAAGGAAATAAAAAATTAAAATCCCATTTTATCTGGATAAAGCTCAATTTTAGCCAATCATTTCTCCAATTTAGTTAACTGAGTTTTAGCTGAAATGGGCAGAAAGTTTTCTTGAATTGCCATTTTCCGCTGATTTTCAGCGGAAGATTTCATCCCCGGAGAGATTTTCATCTCAAAATCCGTTTTCAGGAAGATTTTTCATCCCAAATCCATTTTTGTGGGCGTTTTTTCGTTCTGAAATCTATTTTTTGGGGAGATTTTTCATCCCCCGGACATCCCTTCATATATTAATTTGGAAAAAAAATTTGGAAAAAAATTTTCCTCCAAATAATATGGGAGGAATGCTCCGGAGGAAATTTCATTCCAAAATCAGTTTCCGGAGGATTTCATTTTCATTTTCCGGAGGCATTTTCATTTTTCTGGAAGGCATTTTCTGCTCCAGAAAAATCCATTTTTCCGGAGGCATTTTCTGCTCCAGAAAAACTCATTTTTTTCCGGAGGCATTTTCATTTTCCGGAGGGATTTCATTTTCATTTTCCGGAGGAATGTCAAATTCAAATTCTGGGGGGGGGTTTTTTCATTTTCCGGAGGCATTTTCATTTTCATTTTCCGGAGGGATTTCATTTTCATTTTCCGGAGGGATTCCAAAATTCAACAGTTTTTATGCTGAGAAAAAGGGGAAATAACACATTAAAATCCCATTTTATCTGGATAAAACTCAATTTTATCCAATCATTTCTCCAATTTAGTTAACTGAGTTTTAGCTGACATGGGCAGAAAAATTTCTTGGCTTTGAATTTTCCGCTGATTTTCAGCGGAAGATTTTCAAACCCCGGAGAGATTTTCAATCCCCGGAGGATTTTCATCCCAAAATCCTTTTTCAGGGTGATTTTTCATCACAAAATCCGTTTGGGGAGATTTTTCATCCCCCCGGACATCCCTTCATTTATTAAATTTGGAAAAAAAATTTGGAAAAAAATTTTCCTCCAAATAATATGGGAGGAATGCTCCGGCGAATTCAGGGGGTTAAATTCGTTTTTCTGGAGCAGATATTTTTTCCAGAATTTAAATTCATTTTTCTGGAACAGATATTTTTTCCAGAATTTAAATTCAAATTCATTTTTCTGGAACAGATATCTGCTCCAGAATTTAAATTCAAATTCATTTTTCTGGAACAGATATCTGCTCCAGAATTTAAATTTAAATTCGTTTTTCTGGAGCAGATATTTTTCCAGAATTTAAATTCGTTTTTCTGGAGTAGATATTTTTTCCAGAATTTAAATTTAAATTCGTTTTTCTGGAACAGATATTTTTTCCAGAATTTAAATTCATTTTTCTGGAACAGATATTTTTTTCCAGAATTTAAATTCGTTTTTCTGGAACAGATATTTTTTCCAGAAAAATAACTGCTCCAGAATTTAAATTCAAATTCATTTTTCTGGAACAGATATCTGCTCCAGAAAATTCAAATTCATTTTTCTGGAACAGATATTTTTTCCAGAATTCAAATTCATTTTTCTGGAACAGATATTTTTTCCAGAAAATTCAAATTCATTTTTTCTGGAACAGATATTTTTTCCAGAATTCAAATTCGTTTTTTTCTGGAATAGATATCTGCTCCAGAAAAATCCATTTTTTCTGGAATAGATATCTGCTCCAGAAAAATCCATTTTTCCGGAAGGCATTTTCTGCTCCAGAAAAATCCATTTTTTCTGGAATAGATATCTGCTCCAGAAAAATCCATTTTTTCTGGAATAGATATCTGCTCCAGAAAAAATCCATTTTTTCTGGAAGGCATTTTCTGCTCCAGAAAAATCCATTTTTTCCGGAAGGCATTTTCTGCTCCAGAAAAATCCATTTTTTCCGGAAGGCATTTTCTGCTCCAGAAAAATCCATTTTTTCCGGAAGGCATTTTCTGCTCCAGAAAAATCCATTTTTTTTCCGGAGGGGTTTTGAAATTCAAAATGCATTTTCCGGGGATTCATTTTCATTTTCCGGAGTGGGTAAATTTCCCCTGAATGGATTTTGAAAATTTCCCCTGAGGAAAAAAAATGATTGGAAAGAAAATGCCTTCAAATTCAAATGCGAAAAGAAAAAAACTGAGTGAAAGTGACGACGAAATTGATTCCATTGACCTGCTGATGGAAAGCTATGTGAATTTGGAAAAGTGGGTTGAAGAGATTGCCGCAGATATGAAAAAACAAACTGAATTGTTTCAGAAAATGATGACTGAATCAACTCATTGCAAATTCTGCGAATCTACACAAATCTGAAAAAAAGTTCTGCCTTTTCCAGAATTGAATTCTGGAAAAGATTTTCTCCCTGATCTCAGCGAGATCAAACTTCAATCTTCATCCTCATTCTTGTCCTCAAATTCATCGAATTCCGAGGCAGCTTCCACCTTTTCCTCCACCAAAACTTCATCCACGATGCATGTGATGGCTTTCAGATTTCCGCAGAAAAGGTGTTTGATTGAAAACACAACTTGCCCCCGGAGAGGAACGCCAATGAGTTCTTTTTGCCTCAGGATTGGTTTTTTCTTCCCATCGTCGCACAATTCCCAAAATCTGCAGGAGAAATCCGTGTGCTTGAGTTTGGAGGGATAAATCTTGGCATAAATCTTTTCCTGCTTGGATTTGTCGATTTTCACGAGAGTGAAATCTCCCTCCTGAAATCGAGCAAAAGACGGGGAAATCTCTTTGATTGCCTGCTTCTTTTTCATCGCAGCAGAGTTGAGATGTTTTTCCAGATCTTTGAAAAATTCGATGTTTTCTTCCGGAAGAGTGATTCCCAGAGAAAACGAGTCACCTTGATGAGCGAAAATCTTGAATTTGGTTTGGAGTTTCACTTTGAGCCATTTGTCATTGTGAAGGCATGGGAGGAGACAGAAAGAGATTTTTCCGGAAGATTTTTTCACGGGGTCTCCGAGTGAGCAGTCGGGGATAGATATTTTCTCGGGATTCATTTTTTGGGAGGAGATAAAAAATAAATTAAATCGTGAAAAATCCATTTTTCCATGAACTTGCGATCCTCTTCCAGTCGGACTGGGAGAAAACCAGTGGCCATGTCAACCGCTTTTTGAAAGTTTCTTTCTGCGTCACACGCTTTTTCCCAGATCAAATCTTCTTGAATTTTTTCTGCCTCTTGCTAAGGAGTGGATTTGTTTTCACCTGACATTTTTTCTCCAATGGAGAAAAAATTCAAAACGCATTTTGCAAATCCACAAGGGCATCATCCATCGCAACCCGAGCCAGGTTTTGCTGTTTATAAAGCCCTTTTTTGGGGTGCGCGTGCATCGCCGTTTCCAATGCAGTTTTCTTTTTCATGAGCTAGATGAATTCTTGCAATATGGGTGAAACCCAAGTGACTTCGTGCGATTTTTCCCCTGAATCCAGAAAATGAGTTTTTTTCCTGCAGAGTTGATTGAAAAAAACTGTGCGTGATAACCCAAATCGTTCCCGAATTTCCTCTGCGGTGAAAAAATCTTCCCCATCAATCTGGATGAATGGCGTGTCTTCTTCCTCCTGAATCCAGAACACTTTTTGATCGGTTCTTCTGGTATATTTGCTTTTGCCTGAGTTGAGAACTCGCAAAATCGTTTTGGAAGGAAGACCAGTTTTTTCTGATGCTTCTTTGAATGTGAAAAAAATTTGTTTTTCTTTTCCTTCTTCCTGAATCGAAAATTTCATTTTAAATGGGGAAAAAGATTTTTTCTCCATTAAAATGTCACTGGCTGCATGGCAATCATTTGCGCGATCGACAAATTTGCGAGGTTGGTCGCGATTGAAAAAAGATGAACTGGTACAGTTTTTAGTTGAAAATCTTTGGCAAGGAGGGGGAAAAAATCAGCCAAAAACTCGAAAAAGACGAGCCAACCTAGATGACGAAAATCCAGAAATTAATGTGCCTTTTTTGATTCCGGAAAGAAGAATTGTTCCCCCCAGAGTCATTCCCAGAGCGATTGAAGAAAATGTAGATACGGTTATCGATTGGACAAATTGGTTGGAAAGTGTGGATGACGCGGATGTTCGGAGAAGAGCCAATCCCGCAGTGGAAAGATTGAAAGAACAAGTCAGAAGATTGTGGGAACAGAGATTAGCCGTGGAAGAAGGGCAATCCGCTTTGCGAGGATTCGCGAGACAATTTGTCATTCAAGGAGATGATTCCATTTCTCCCCAAGAGTTTTTCCGGAGAGCAAGATGGTTGGTTCTCAGGCTCCTGCGAGAAAATCCACAAACAAGAGTGAAATGCGTTTTGAATGTGGAAATGTCCCAAACCAATTTGGCTTCTGGGGAGGAAGTGATTGAAAATCCATTTTTCCATTCCCGGCAGAAAAGGAATTTGGGGAACAACCCAGAGATTCTGGATGAAATGGAAAGAGAAATGATTGAGAATCTGGAAAACTTCAATCGCAGGGGAAGTAATTGGGTTTTTGAAAGAGTTTTGCGTTTGGAAATTCATTTTGTGCGCTGGAACCCCCTGCGAGGATCTGGGTGGATGCCACTGCCCGCTGATTTGGCAAACAAGAAAGCCGTGATCAACATGCAAAATGAAGATGAGATGTGTTTCAAATGGTGCTTGGGCAGAGCCGCAAATATGGTCAAAGTTCATCCGGAAAGAATCACACGGACTTTGCGTGAACAAACGGAAGAGATGAATTGGGATGGTTGCGAATTTCCCATGGCCGTGGAAAAAATCTCGATTTTTGAGGCCAGAAATCCTGACATTTCAGTGAACGTTTTTGGCTGGAATGGATTTGTTTTTCCCCTGAGAATCATCAAGGAAGAAAGGGGACTTCATGTGGATTTGATTCTGCTGACAGAAGAATTCAAAACGCACTTCTGTCTGGTGAAAAATTTCTCCCGCTTGGCAAGCTCTCAAGTTTCGCGAAATGGACATGAAAGATTTTTCTGCAAAAGATGCCTCAATTCATTTCCCAGAGTGGAAAGTCTGGAGAAACACAAAACCATTTGCGGAGACTTTGAGGCCGCGAGAATTGAACTTCCAGGAGGAACTTGTTCCTTCAAAAACTTCCCAAAAATGATGCATCTGCCTGTTGTTGGATATGCAGATTTTGAGTCAATTTTGAAACCGCTGGGGGGAACTCAAAAAACCCACGAGCATATTCCCTGCGGATTTGCGTTTCATCTCGTTTCCCCGTTTTTGCAAATGAAGCCTGTGTTGAAAAGAGCTGCAAATGAAAATGAAGAACTTCCCAAAGAGTTTATTCGAGAATTGATTTCCCGAGTGAGAGAAGCTCACTTGAATTTGCCGAAAAAGGAAATGATTCCCCTGACCAACCAAGAATGGAAATCATTTCGAGAAGCGGAAGTGTGCTGGCTGTGTCGAGAAGAATTTGGAGAAAAAAGTCTGTCCAAGGTGAGGGATCACTGTCACTTCTCAGGAAAATTCAGGGGAGCAGCGCATCAATCTTGCAACCTGAAGTTTCAAAGGCCAAAATTCACCCCTGTGTTTTTTCACAATCTACAAAATTATGACGCCCATCTTTTTGTGCGAGCTTTGGGAACAATGGATGAAGTTTTGAGCGTGACATGTATTCCCAACAACGAGGAGAAATATATTTCCTTTTCCCTTAAATTTGAGTTGAAAAAAGAATGGAATGAGGAGAAAGGGAAAAATTTTTCAGTGAAACATGAAATTCGATTTCTGGATTCCTTCAAATTCACGCTGGCAGGATTGGACTCGCTGGCAAAAAATCTCCCCAAAGAAGAATTGAAAGAAATCACCAGATTTTTTGGTGAGAAAAGCGATTTGATGCGGCGAAAAGGAGTTTATCCCTATGAATTCATGACAGGATTTGACAAATTCGAGCGACAATTACCGAAAAAAACCGCGTTTTTTTCCAGATTAAATCAGGAAAAAATCTCAGATGAAGATTTTGCCCATGCCCAGCGAGTTTGGGAAGAATTTGAATTGGAAAATATGGGCGAGTTTCACGATCTTTATCTGAAAACGGATGTGCTGTTGCTTGCAGATGTCATGGAAAGTTTCAGAAAACTTTGCGAAGAAAACTATGAACTGGATCCAGCGCACTATTTTACCACCCCTGGGTTGGCTTGGGATGCAATGCTGAAAATGACCGGAGTGAAGTTGGAACTGCTGAAGGATGTGGAACAGTTGTTGATGTTTGAAAAAGGAGTCAGGGGAGGAAACGCAAATGCATTCAAACGATTTGCGAAAGCAAACAATCAATATATGAAAAATTTCAATCCAAATGAACCATCTCGTTTCCTGGTTTATTTAGACGCCAACAATCTTTATGGATGGGCCATGTTGCAGCCTCTTCCAGTTGGGAAATTCCAGTGGATGAATGAGGAAGATTTGGAAAACTGGGAAAAGTTTGTGAAAACAGAAGGACAAGGCTGCATTCTTGAAGTTGATCTC
This sequence comes from Cladopsammia gracilis, assembly GCA_022457155.1. Classification (NCBI taxonomy): domain Eukaryota; kingdom Metazoa; phylum Cnidaria; class Anthozoa; order Scleractinia; family Dendrophylliidae; genus Cladopsammia; species Cladopsammia gracilis. The sequence continues at coordinate 455,201 of JAJGOT010000205.1, read as the reverse complement.
GTTTATCCCCCAGAATTGCATGATGATCACAATGATTTTCCCCTGGCTCCGGAAAAACTGTCGCTGGGTGGGATTGAAAAACTCACGCAAAATCTGGAGGATAAAGAAGGCATGGTTTTACATGGGCGCAATCTGGCGTTTTATCTTTCCCAGGGAATGAAGTTGAAAAAGATCAGGCGAGGAATAAAATTTGAAGAAGCA
>JAJGOT010000205.1:442500-450000 GCA_022457155.1 Cladopsammia gracilis | reverse complement strand
TGCGAGCTACGCACGCGATTTTGGGTCCCAAAAGGAAGGAGAGCAGTACGAAGTATAGTAGAAACATGTCCTGGATGTCGCCGACGGTTTACCGCAAAGCCAGTGGGTCAGATAATGGCACCTCTTCCCAAGTCTAGAGTTACGCCTTCTTTACGAGCATTTGAACGAATTGGAGTCGATTTTGGCGGACCATATCTAACGAAGCAAGGACGCGGAAAATGCAGAGCAAAGCGGTACCTATGCCTTTTTACATGCCTCACAACTAGAGCGGTACATCTCGAAATAGCGTATGGGCTTGACACTGATTCATTTATCAACGCCTTTGTTCGGATGACATCAAGGAGGGGGACACCAAGTTACGTCATTTCTGACAACGGCACAAATTTCGTTGGTGCCGAAAGAGAGTTACGACAGTTGGTAGATGACCTCAATCACGACCGCATTATGAGAGAAACCAGCAAACAGCGCCCAATACAATGGAAGTTTGACCCCCCTGCGGCGCCCCACTTCGGAGGAGTCTTCGAAGCTATGATCAAAAGTGCAAAACGAGCCCTGAGAAGCATTCTGGGAAATGCAGACATAACAGATGAAGAGTTACTCACAGCTATGTGCGGAGCAGAGAGCCTGTTAAATTCCAGACCAATCACATACGTCAGCTCCGATTCAAACGACTTAACACCACTTACGCCAAACCATTTCCTATGTCAGCTTGGAGGAATGTATTCCCCAGAAGCACTCCATGACCAAGCCATCAATCCGCGAAAACGGTGGCATCGAATTCAGCAGCTTCTGAGTCAAGTCTGGAAAAGATGGCAAAGAGAATTTTTACCAAGCCTCAATTCTCGCAAAAAATGGTTCCAGCCACAGAGAAACCTTCAGAAGGGAGACGTGGTACTTCTTGTCGAACCTGAAGCCAAACGAGGAGAATGGCCATTAGGACGCATCACTGAGACACATCCTGGTGCTGACGGACAAGTGCGTGTAGCCAAAGTAGCAGTTGGCAAGTACGAGTACTTGAGGCCAGTTAACCGCCTCTGCCCACTCGAGTACGAAAACAAAGAACGTTGAATGATTGAACTGTGGGACAAATACTATGTATTCGGGAGGGGGGAAATGTTCATGAACGCCGTTTTAATCTTTCTTACTTTTTCAAGTTTGTCGTGCGCGCGCTATTTGAACTTGTTTGTCAGCGCGCGCGCGCTTTATTCAAAATTAATGACGAATTGTTAAGTCGTGTAGTTTTTTGGTCGCGTGGACTTTTTTTGTACAACGAAGAAAGACTTTGTGTGATTAAAAGCAAAATTGTTTGGATTTAAACGCCAAGAGGTCCAGTTAGTTTTTCTACTGTTATTCTCAGTTTTGACCGTTCTAGTTTGGGAACACTTGTAAATGATAATTTTAAATTCAAAATGTTTTACTTGTTGGTAAAAAAAAAAAAAACAAGTAAAACATTTGACAAAAGAGTAAATTGAGGTCCATTATGGATAACTGTGGCCTTACTAATTCTGTACTAATTCCCAAAGAAAACAGACCTTAGACAAGGCTGGTTTTCACTAGCGACATAAGTATAAGCACAAGCGGAAACATTACAGCACTTATGTCCAGTGAAAAAGCGGCAGGGGTAATTTGCCGAACGCCGAACATTTGTTCTCACCCACAACAGTAAATAAAAGGTGACCAATTTGAATCAGTGCTGAACCCTAAATACCGTAGCACTGATTTACAGTATTTAGGGTTAAGCACTGATTCAAATTGGTTAGCTTTTAGTTACTGTTGTGGGTGAGAACAATGTTCGGCGTTCAGCAAATTACCCCTGCCGGTGAAAAAGGTCCCGACATAGGCATAAGCCATAAGCATAAGTGCAAGCATAACAGCGCCTCTGTCCAGTGAAGACGGGCCTGACATAAGCATAAGCGCATCAATCTTATGCTTATGTCAATGTTCGTAATTACTATGCTTTCACTTATACTTATGCCGCTTGTGAAAACAGGCTTAAAGAATAAAGGCTGGTTCCCACTAGCGACGGAAGCAAGCGCAATCGTAAGAAAATTAAGATCTAGTGGAAATGAATACGACGGAAACGGATAGTGAGCGACAGAAGCAGAAGCGGAATCGTAAGAAAAAGGAAACCTTCTGATCCTTCCGATTCCAAATCCGTCGAGCTTCCGCTTCCTATTGAGACTCAGTTTTTTTATTTGCACTAGAACGTCGCTAGTGGGAACCAGCCCTAAGACAGCACGATCGACTCCACATGGCACGTTTAGTGGCACTCAGTTTTATTCCCTAATTATTACTTTACAGAGATTCGACTGCATCAGTAAAATGGGATATGCGCGTGTTCTTTAATACAAGGGACAAACAATCTATAGTTTTGAGGGTTTTATTAGCCAATGTTAAAGCTGGCGAGAAGCTTTTCAGTGACTTTTAAGTATAAATAGACGTACAAAATGCTGTTGCATTGATATTCACCGATAAAATGGATGTTTTAATTAAAATATACAGATCGTGTAATGTGACCCCCGACTAATGACCGACTAAAGTGGTACTGAGATCGGAGGCATTCGGACATATGTTCGTCATATCGGAGCCTTCCGACTCGAGGTAGCGCTTCCGAAAGTGATGAAACCGAACAGAAAACGTGCTGCGCACCAACTTATTCTTTATGACATCGGAAGAATTTGGACAAACATCCGTCATCTTCGGAGCTTTTCGGCTTGTTGAAGCCCTTTTGCGTTGATGGAAACTGACGGGAACAAAGGATGCATGGCACCGATTCGCCACTGCTGAGATTTAAGACCACTGCTCTTTCAGGAGAGCAACTTCTTTCGTTGTTCTTGAAGTAAAAATTCCAAGTGCTCTGCCCGTTTCATGGCCGCCTGTGGAAAACAGAAGACGAGATGATTGTGAGTTCACTTTTGTATTTTGCTTTGCGTCGAGGAAATGTTTTTTTTTTTCGTGAAAAACAAGCTTTAGATTGTCCCTTTGCAAGCCAGTTAAATCACAAACAAGTAGCATTGATTGTGCGCCAGAGATGTTTCGCTCTTATTTCAAGCGGCAAGGATTTAGCGGACAGTGTATCAGTTTTAACGATATACTACTGTAGACCTCGCAACTCCTGAAAGAAGAGCACGCTCACTGATTCCAACTAGTTGGCACTGATATAGCAGTAGTGATATAGCAGCAGTGATCGGTTAGAGCAGTTTTCAGTGAGATTCAAAAACTCATTAATAATTCATGAGCATATCAGCCAATCACACGACACAAATCGATCACGTGTATGAGCCTTTATACCTGGTAATCTACGGTCATTATGAAAAGCCTGGTGGCGGCTTTGATTTCAGTCACAGGGGAGTTTGGGGCTGAATGGGCAAACAATGCAATTATCGCTGAATTTTTAATGAGAATGATTTTAAAATGACCGTGATATTTATATTAAGATCACACGTAATCTTAATATAAAGATTACTGATATGGGTAGTAATTGTTCAGGATTCTTAGTGCAACAAATGGTGACTTGAATATTTTTGTGCAGTACTGTTTTACGAATCTTCTCAAGAAAATAAACAACCAACAGTTTAACAAGTGAGCCGTTATTTGAATGACACCAGCGCCCTCGTGTAAATTGCCAGGTAAGCGACTGGTTCGCAGATGCAAGCTGCTTATTTCTATTCGTTCTGTATCTCTCAGAAAAAAATTGTCAGCCGTTTTATCTACCGTACCTGACAACTTTAGTATAGCATTTTTCAGTAGATGTTTTCCCTCAGAACTATAAAATCCCAAAACTTTCGACAGGAGCCGGGAAGCAATGGTCACTTCGTCGAAGACGTAGCACATGTGTTGTATGCTAATCAGTCTAGTCTACTTGTTTTTCTCGTATGCTAATTTCCTCTTTGCACAAAAGCGCAATTCTTTAATTCCGAAGGGACACGCTTTTGAAAGAATGTTTTTGAAGCCGTTCAAAAAACTCGCAGCACGTGTATTATCAGGTGTAAAAACTCTCGGCGAATACACTACTGCTCGTTTTTTAAACTATACGTCAAAAGTAATTTCGCGGTTGGTTTGGTTTTGCATTGCTACGTTTTGTGATTGGCTATAAAAATCATGCGCCAGTTTTTAACCAATCAGAAGTTAAACAAAAACCAATCTCAACTTGTACGCGCACGTTTTCCCGCGCTTTGCGCCGGCTGCATGTATTTTGCTTCGAGTTCAGATTGATTCATTGGATTGATTGATTGATTGATTGATTGATTGATTGATTGAAATAAAGTTTGATTGATTGATTGTCTGCCTCTGTTGTGATTGGCCAAAGTAAATACTTGTTTTGGTTTTACGAAACTCAAGTGGAAACCCCTCTAGGCAAAGTGCAGTGTAACAAAAACTGAAGTTTCTGTTCGGTTTGGCCAAGGGAGCGAGGGTGCATTGAAATTGCTTTTTGTAACTCGCGAGTGCGATTGACCTCTCAGCGCAAGTTCGTACGCAAGTTACATTTTGAAGCCTTGCGTATCCATTTGTACCTGGGCTTCATTGGGACAGGGAAAAGGGCTATTTAAAAGCAAAGAACAGAAAAAAGACAAATACTGCTGCCAACAATGGTGAAACAGCCGACAATATCTGAGTTCTCTTACCTGGTGCTGCTCTCGTAACGTTTTCATTGTCTCTTCTTTTTTAGCGATGGCCTGCTTAACTCTATTGGAAAAACAAACAAATAATGATGACTAGGAAACATCAAAGACAAAATAAGAAAAACAATTTATGTGGTTCATGGAGTGTCTAAAACGATGAAGTGTGACTAGAAGTCAGTAAAACCCATCATTTGTGTCATGAATTACACTCCTTTACACATAATTTGCAACTTCAAAACGTCTATAACAGTTTCATAATTGTTTTCAGTCTTGGGCTTTTTTATCTTTTTAACAAATAAAAAAACCAACCCTTAGTACATTAGTTTTACGATATTCACATTTTAGTTGCAGGGGCTGTGCCACCATATTTTAGTATCACTTTGAAAAGGCAAAAGACATTTGTGCCAAAAAGAAATTTCTATCAAAGGAAATTTAAAAACAATGATCTAGTTTTGTTAACATAGACTATTAATGTGTGTTTCTAGCAGCGGATGGCCAGGATGCAAATGGACTGCAAGGGTAAATTTAGGCTCAATTTTTCAAGTTCTTCCCCTGTGGCGCGCGTGATAACAAAATCTGATACAAACAGCAGTGGGAGTATGGGAGAATAATGATTAACAACCAATCAGAAGTAAAACCAAAACCAATCGTGCCTTGTTCGCACGTGTTTTCCCGCGCTTGGCACCGGCGACATGTATTTGCCTCGAGCTCTGATTGGTTCATTGGATTGTCTGCATATCTTGTGATTGGTCAGAGTAATTACTTTGGTTTTGGTTTTACGACACTCAAGAGAAAAGCACTCTAGACCTAATTTTATAATAATACTAAATGACGGCCTATTAACAAGCGGACTAATGACACGGACCTCTTATGAACTTCGTCCATCTCCTTTTCTTTTTCTCTGGTGACTCGTTCTATTTCCAGTCTGTGGCGAGCTTTCATTTCACTCAATTCCGTTTTCAATCGCTTGTTGTCTTCATCAGTTGTCACAAGTCTGATGAATCGAGAGAAATCAAATTAGAAACATAAACAAACGAACAAAATTTTATGAGCGATAAATGAGATCAACACAGTGATCTAATCAACTGAAGCAGTTGAAAAGAAACCTTAAAAAAAAATAAGGCTTGACCGGGTTTCGGACCCATGACCTTTGCGATAACCGGACGCAATGTTCAGCTTTTTCCTAGTCTAGTAATTGTCTAGTAATCGGAAGAAGATTTCTAGAACCAAAATTGGAAGAGCAAATCTTTAGATAAAACGTTAACAAGTTACCAACCTATCAGCGAACTCCTGCCGAATGATGTCTGCAACTTTTCCCCTCTCCTCCTGCAGCCGTTTGGCCACCTTGTCGATGTCCTCCACTTCATCGTCCTTCTGTTTCAACACGCTTTTCAAGCGCGCATTTTCTCCATCTACGTCGGATAATCGAGCCTATAAAATAAAACAACATTGAACAAATACGTAATATCTTTCAGTGCGTACATTTTCTCGAAAATCTCAACAGTTACCTCCGTCGGAGTGTCTGCCCGTCTGTTGTATCTGTCTGTGTCTTTCTATCGCCTGTCTGTCTGTCTGACGCTTTCTGAATGTGTCTGTGTATCTCTTCTGGTGCTTCAAAATGCGTGGGAACACTTTAATAGTTTCTCCCGTGTCCGTCTGACTGGCGTCTATCTGTCCGATGTGCCTGTGTCTATATTTGTCTGTCTGTCTGTCTGTCTGTCTGTCTGTCTGTATGAGTGTGAATCTATGTTTGTTTGTCTTGGGGTCTTGAAAAATTACAAGGCATCTGTCGTGGATTCAGCAACTGAACGTGCACCCACCTTCATGCTGTTGTATTTTTCCTGCATTTTTCGCTCGGATTCCTCCAGTTCTTTAAGTTCAGATTCGTACTTATCTCTCACTCGTCTAAAGAAAAAAAAATATTTGTCTCCACCGTCAAACTAACGACAAAATAGAACACCATATTTGGTTTTTGTTTACCAGTTTCGAACTTAAGCACTTGACACTCACACTCGACAAGATTAATAAGCCACACGACTTACTTTATTCTGTTTTCGGCGGCTCGTTCACATTCCTCTCTCGCCAGCGAGGTTTCTTCTTCCAGTCTTGTAATTACCATTTCGATTTCCTGAGAAAGAGGAATGCAATGCTTTGAATCTAGGGTAACCACCATTTCAAAATAACTATAGACAAACTAACAGCAAAGTTAGCACCGTACCAAGATCTACCAAGTTCTGTAACAGTGTTCCCGTACCGTTTCCCGCCACTTTTCGTCCTCTGTTTTCCCTCCCTTCTTAGCCATCCCGTCCCCTCCCCTCTTGGTTAACCTAACCTCACTCCACCCCAAATGGTTGTGGTTTAACATCTACTTATCGTCTGAAGACATCTCACGCGAAAAACAAAAGCAAATAGAAGGCAACCAAACATGTTTACCCGCGAAGACAAAAACAAATCTTCGTTACTCACCCTATCGCGGCCTTCTTTGACTGCGTCTTTCAGTTCCCTCTCTTTAGCCATCAACATGGCGTCCTGAAACAGTTTGAGATGGAAAAAGTTAGTATCTAAAATCAAAGGCTCCTTAGAGCCAACCCGTGAATATGAAATGCGTAACGCGTTTAAACGCAATGCGGTAAGTTTATGTTTTCACTCTGTCACGGTTCAATATTTTTTTTAAAAATTAAACGTAAGGATTTTTGACAAACGCAAAAACTAAAAATACAGTACATCACTTTCATAATGTTCAGTCCGAAGAAGAAAGAAAAAAAAAACGAAAAAAAAAAATTAATGGCCCGAGCGAGATTCGAACTGGGGCCTTTCGACTGTGAGTCCACGCTTTACACCACTCGACCACCGACTTGAAAGGGGATAAATTTTATTA